>CAUYUJ010014261.1:210688-288188 GCA_963575745.1 Prorocentrum cordatum | reverse complement strand
GCTGGTCCTCCCGCCCTCTGCCCGCCCCGTGGCCTCCAGGGGGGGGGGCCCTCGTCGTCGGCACGCCGAGGCTCGCCGCGGCACATCCTGGCCAGGCGGAGGAGGAGGAGGAGGAGGAGGAGGAGGAGGAGGAGGAGGAGGAGGGGGAGGAGGAGGCGGAGGCGGAGGCGGAGGCGGAGGCGGAGGCGGAGGAGGAGGAGGAGGAGGAGAGGAGGAGGAGGAGGAGGAGGAGGAGGAGGAGTTCGAGGATCGAGGATCGAGGATCGAGGAGGAGGAGGAGGAGGAGGAGGACGAGGAGGACGAGGAGGAAGGCGACGAGGCAGACGGGGAGGACCTGGGAGGACCGGGGTGGAGCTTCTGTCGGCCCGGGGCATGGGCTCGAGGTCGCTTCGGGGAGGGTACCTCCATGTTCCTCGTGCTTGTTGGGATGTTCCTGCGCAGCGTGGGCATGGCACCCTCGAGTGTGCTTCCGCTTGGCTGGCGGAGGCTGCCCGTCCGGCCGTCAGGGCGCGGAGGGAAGGCCGCACCGTCCCAGCCCAGGCCTGCTCGGAGGGGTCGGCCGCGGTGGCAGACGCCATGCAGCAGCTCGTGCAGGCGCCGCGCCCCGCCTCCCCGCAGGGCGTCCTGCCGACGCCAGCGTCGCACCCTCGCCAGCCCTCGTCCTGCGGAAGGACGGCGTCCTCTCGTCCCCTCGTGCCTCGTCCTCCGTGAGCGGCGCCCATGCGCGGCCGTGGGTGGGTAGTGGGCGCCTGCGTCGGCTGCAGACCCGCGCTCCCGCGGAGCGCTATCCTCTCGTCACTGCCTCTCGTCCGGAGGAGCCGCGGCCGAAGGTGTTCCACTGCCTTCGGCCTGCGGAGGGCATTCTCCGAGGGCCCCGGGGTCCCCAACACGACGGATCGGAATGAGAAGCTCGTCCTTCAGAAGGGTCGAAGGGTTCAGGCCTCCTGGGGATCCCTGGCACGAGCACGGTGTCGGATGCTTGGGAACCCACGCCGCGCGCTCGCCGAGTCATACCAGCACGCGGATCCCCAAGCAGCGCTTTCGTGCACAAGCGCGTGGGATGCTGGGCGAGTGAAGCTTGGTGCGCGTTGAACTCCACGTGTGTGAAGCCTTGTGTGTGGGCGTGTGGGTGTGCCTGCGTGTATGGAATTGCTCCCTCGCTGGGTTGTGCCGACCGTCGTCCCCTTCGTCACCCCTCGCTATCTCTCTCTCTCTCTCTCACTCTCTCTCTCTGGCATCGCGTGGGTTTCTGCTCCAGGGGCTCCTTCTTACGCATGCCCTTTCGGCCGACGGCATCGCGGCTTCATAGGGAGGCCTTGGAGATCCGACGGCGTCCCCCCCTGTCTTCTCGTGCTGACTGGCGTCTTCAGTATGTCGGAGGGAAGTGTGAATGTGTGTGTGTGTGCGTGCGTGCGTGCGTGCGTGCGTGCGTGCGTGTGTGCGTGTGCGTGCGTGTCTGTGTGTGCGTGTGTGCGTGTGTGTCCCACGAATGCCGCATCGCCATAGCAGTCCCTCTGCCTAGCCGCTGACGGGCAAGTGTGTGTGTGTGTGTGTGTCTGTGTCTGTGTCTGTGTCTGTGTCTGTGTCTGCGTGGAACCACTCAGCCGTTGCATCTGGACCAGTCGATTGGTGCGTCACCGCGCCTGTAGTATACCAGATGTGGAGGTGCAGGCCCTTTCGCGTAAAACCACGCGTCTGTGGAACTCTGTGTGTGTGTGTGTGTTGAGGGCCCTGGGGGGTTCCAGAGGCAACGGCGTGTGGAGGGCCATGGGGAGAAAACGATTTCTTGGACCCCTCTGGGTTAGAAAGACCGCGGTGCGCGGAACTCCATGGAGCGACAATGGCGCGTGCCACTGGACGAGAATCCCAATGCCAGGGCGTGACCCTTTGAGTGCAAGCAGCGCATGGGGCATGCAGTCGACCCTGATGGTTGCCTCCTCGGTCATCTTCGGTCCATCGTCAACAACGTTCGAAGGCCAGCCCCGCTCGAAGAGCGAGCCTCTGCATGGGCGTCCGGGACATTTGCATCCTTACCGCGCATCCTTATTACATGGGTTGATTGTACAGCCTCTTTCTGAGAGTGCACGTCTTCTGTGACGTGCGCGCCAGCCGCGCGCGTGGTGCTCTTCTTCCCCTGCCCCTGCGGCTGCTTTGCCCCGCCTGTTCCGCCCGCCGCGTCCGTGGGCCCCAGTGTGCGCACGTGCGCCCCACACCCGCTTCACCGACCTGGACCGCGTCCGCATCGGGTGGCCAACCAGTTTCACATGAGGTCGTGTTGCTGCCCGACAAGCGTGCGTGGTGGGCATCTCCGGCTCCACCGAGGCCCCTGCTGCTCCCGGGCACGCCTGCGCGCGTCAAGTCCGCACGCCCTCCCGTAACGAACCGGATGGGACGGCTGCGCCTCGGGGGCTGACGCGGGCGCAGCTTCTCTTGCTCTGAGATCTCGGACTTGCTTTCGTTTGCAGGCCGCCACCACAACTTGGAAGTGAGTGGAGCCGTGCCAGCCCATGCAGCCAGACGCAGCTGCCGCCCGATCTGGGTGTGGCCGGGCACAGCGAGATACCCCCCCCGGCCTCCCGGGGCCTGGGCCGCTCCGGACGCGCCAGGCCCGGCGCGCCGGGGCCCGCGGTGCGCATGTGCCGTGCTGCTTTCTGTTCTCCGGCGGCTCCGTCCCCGCGGCCACCCCCGCCCGCGCGGCGGGGCAGCGGGACGAGGCAGCGGCTGCGCTCCTCCTCCTCCTCGTCCTCCTCCTCCTCCTCCTCGTCCTCCTCCTCCTCCTCCTCCTCGCGCATGCTGGCCCATTTGCTTAGTGCCCGTGCATCGCTGCCACGCTGGAGCGGATCGTCCCGACTCGCTCGGAAAATGTTCACGGGCGGCCACCAGGCTCTGACACTGTTCGCTTTTTCATTCTACGAGGGGAACGAAGAATGACACAGATATAAAACCCAGAGGTCCGCGCGGATTTCTCGGATCCGCTCTGGACCCCAGTGGCGGCGTCTCCTGCGCCGCCCCTGGCGCGTTTCGCGCGCAGTGAGGGGGGACCAACGCCGATCCGACTAATCCGTGCGGACCTCCGAATTTGTATGTCCCTTGTGCACCCAAGGTGGTACCCACCCCCGCACTGCACCCCGCCGCCGCTTGCCCTTGGTGCAGCAGCCGCCGTGGGCCCGCCGGCGGGGCTGGCCGCGCCACCCGCTCGGGGCGTGACCCGTGCCCCTGAGCGACTCGTTCCCTCCGCCCCCTCTTTCGCCCGCGCCCTCCATTTTTCCCCTCCCCCCTGCATGCTGGCACAATTGGTTTCAACGGTATCCCCGTTTAGGCCAGTCCTAGTCCGTTGGCGCCGACGACCCCTGCCCCGCCGCCGACCTTAACACTGGTCCCTGATCACGACGTGATCGTAATGGGCGAAGCTGGCGCCTGCTCCGTTGTTGCCCCAGTGGGTATCCGACCACCACCGGCTGGTACACATGGGTACTCTGTGAGACGGTGATGCTGGGACCCCGTTAAAATTCGAGGGAGGCCAACTCGAAGTCTTGACGGCGAAGAGGCGGAAGAGGGGATTGAGAAAACTCTTTACGTTGCATCTTCGGGGGACCTCGCCTGTCCCCAAACTAAGTGTCTGCTCTTGTGCCCGACGCTGGTTCGATGCGGACTCGACGCGGTTGTGGCGTGGATTCGACGCGGATTCGGCGCGGATTCGACACGGATTCGACGCGGATCCGACGAATCCGACGCGGACACACTGCCTCGACGGGACACACAAAAAGGTCCCCCGAGGATACGACATAAGATTCTCGGCGAAACCTGACAAGATTTGGCCATAAGACGGGCGGCCACGCAACGGTGCCGGCGGAACCCCACCGCAGATCGGGTAATAATGGTGCGCGCGCGCCCAGTCAAATGGTCGGCGGGGGGCGCGGGGGGGCATTTACAGAGGTACCCCCGGCGTCCCCCGTCCCTGTGTCGTTTTTGTCCGTTTCTCTCTCTATCTCTCTCTGTCGTTTTTTTTTTTTTTTTTTTTTTTTTTTTCTCTCTCTCTCTCTCTCTTTCCTTCTGTATTTCTACCTCTCTCGATATCCCTGCGTTTCTTCCTGGCGCTCTCTTGTTTGTTGGTAATCACTTGTCGCTGTGTGCCGTTTTCAACGTTATCCGTCTAGTGTTCGATGTGGTGTCCATGCCTTTTTGTTGTTCGCCCTACTTCCATGGTGGTTGATGCTGAATTAAGTAAAAAATGGTTTCAACGATGTCTCTCAATCGCCATCGCTTGCTCAATGAGTCCGTCTCCCGATCTACTGTTTGGATTTACATGTTCACTCTCTCTCTCTGTTTTCTCTGTCCGTTTCAATCTGATTGTTCGGTTTAACATCAATCGTTTTCCTCCATCAGCCTTCTTCTCTCTCTTTTTCTCTCTGCCACTTTCTCGCTCTTTCTGTCTCTTTGTTTCACACTCTCGCGACTCGTATGCTGCATTGTCTGTACATTGATGCATACCCACTTGTGCGGGAGAGAGCGCGCTTCACGGGCGCATTCGGCGGCGCGTTTCGAACCGGGGGGCCCCCCCCCAACAGTCGGCGCTGTCGATCAAAACCAGGGGTGCTCCCCTTCCCCCCAACCCCCCCTCCTTTCCGGACCCCCCCCCCTCCCCCTCCCAAGGAGGGGGGGGGGGTTGAAAGCCCCCCTCCCTTTTCGGCCCCGGCGCCAGCGGCCGTCAGCCGACGGCGGGCCCGGCGACGATGACCAGAGGCAGCCCAAGGGGGGGGGTTCAAACCCCCCCCTTTGGCGCCGAGGGGGGTGGCGTTTCAACCCCCCACCCCCTCCCCCCTGGCGCCGGCGACGACAGGGACGCAGCGACGACGACCACGACCACCACCACCACCACCAACGCACCACACAACCACCACCACCACCACAGCCACCACCACCACAACCACCACCACAACCACCACCACCACCACAATTCACCATCACCACCACCACCACAAAAAAACCACCACTACCACCACCACCATCACCACAGTCTACCACGCCACCACCACCACTACCAGCAGCACGACCTACCACCACCACCACCACCACAAACCACCACACCACCACCACCGCCACCACCGCCACCACCACCATCACCACCACCATCACCAGCACCACCTCCACAAACCATCGCCTCCACCACAACCCACCACCACCACCACCACCACCAAGCCACAACCACCACAACCCACCACCACCATCATCACCACCACCACAAACCACCACCACACCATCACCACACCACCACCACCACAAACCACCACCACAACCACGACCACCACAACAAACCACCACTCCACCACCACAACCACCACCACCGCCGCCACCACCACCACAACCCACCATCACCACCACCACCGTCGTCCTCGTCGACGTTCCCCGCCGCCGCCGCCCGCCGCCGCAAGCGCCGGCGCCGGCCCAGAAAAGGAAATCGTCGTCCCTGCCGCCGCCGCCGCCAGCCGCCGTCGACGCAGGCGCTGGCCCGAGGAGAGGGAGAGATGAGAAGTAGAGGATGGGGTGGGGTCGGTACCCCCCTTGTCTTCAAAACGACCACAGAACGCGCGTTTGCGAATGTTAATATGTCGCCCTCTTCGGTGGAAGTGCGATTCTCTCGTTCTTGCTACTTCTATATTTGTGTGTGTCGTTCATTTGTTTTTTATGTTTTTCTTTTCTCTCTCTCTCTCTCTCTATTTCCATCTCTCTTGTTTCTCTCCCTCTCTCTCTCTTTCTCCTTCTCTCTCTCTCTAATTATTTTTCTTTTTCTTTCTCTCTCGCTCTCTCTATTTTTCTCTCTCTCTCTCTCTCTCTCTCTATTTCTTTTTTTCTCTCTCGCTTTCTCTCGTTATTTTTTTTTCTCTCTCTCTCTCTCTCTATATATATATATATATATATATATATATCAATGTATATGTATATCCGTCTCTCTCTATGTTTCTCTCGCTCTCTCTCTCTCTCTCTCTCTCTTTTTTTTTTTTTTTTTTTTCTCTCTCTCTCTCTCTCTTCTCTCTCTCTCTCTCTCTATATATATACATATATATATGTATATATATATATATATATATATATATATATGGATATGGTTGTTGTTGTTCTCTCTCTCTCTCTCTCTCTCTCTCTCTGTATCTATGTCTATCGCTATCCCTCCCTCTCTCTCTCTCTCTCTTTCCTTCTCGCTTTCCTTCTCTTCTACATTAATAGATTACGCATATAAATATGTATATTGTTCTACATATGTATGTATGTATGCAACTATGCATGTACGTATATATCAAAGACGCCTACGGCGAATCAGTGCCGTTCCCAGTATTTAAGGGTAAGCCTATGTGGCGAATAATTTGGACAAGGCTCGGGCACGCTACAGGACCATGCGTTCCCCCAACCGTTGTGGAACGCCTTCGTGGAACACGTGGGGGAAGGAAGAGGATGAGGAGAGCGAAGAAAAATGGGGAGGATGGGAAGGAGGAGGAGGAGGAGGAGGAGGAGGAGGAGGAGGAGGAGGAGGAGGAGGAGGAGGAGGAGGAGGAGGATGAGGCCTGGCGGGAACCACTTGGGGCTCTCTTGGGGCCTCCTGGGAGCTTCATGGGGGTTTCTGAGGCCTCTTGCGGGCTTCCCTCGGCATCACGAGGGTTTTTGTTTTGGGGGGCTTTCTAGAGAGGCTCTATTGGCCGTCTTGTGGCGTTCTTGGCCCCTAAGGCGCCGTCGGGCGGCGTCTTGGGGGTTTCTATGGGCCTTCTTGGGTGGTGTTTCACGGATGTCTTGGAGGCCATATTGGACGTTTTGGAAACCTCTTGGGCCGTCTCGGGGCCTTTTGGTGCCGTTTTGGAAGCTTTTTGGGCCGTTAAAGTATGGGGCCATCATGGAGGTTTTTTTGAGATTGTTGGGGCCTCTTGGACCGTCTTTGGGTTGTCGGAAAGCCAACAAAAAAGTAACACACACACGCACACACACACACACACACACACACACACACACCTGAGGATCATCAGATTTTGGCCACTCTGAGCCTTCCTGGAGGCCCTCTCGGAGGCCCCTTGGGTCGTCTTGGAGGCCTGTTGCGGCCTCTCGAGCCGTGTTGGGCCATCTTGGAGCCATCTTGGGCCGTCTTGGGTGCATCTTGGGCCGTCTTAGGTGCATCTTCGAGCCATCTGGGGTTACGGCACCTTGAAGCCATCCTGGCCGTCTTGGAGGCGTCTTGGAGGCATCTTGGAGGCCACGTTGGCTCGCCCGGGCCATCCTGAGGGCGGTTTTGGCCACCAGAGGGGGATTTGGGGAGTTGTCCGGGTGGCCGCCGGCGCAATGAGGCGATTTACAAAAGAACCCCGACCTTCAATGAGGTTTAGCACGCCAGGCACACCTGTTATAAATCAACGGGGGGGGTCGGATATCGAAGATGCCTACGGCGAATCACCGCCGCCCCCTGCTTTTTGGGGAGGCGCCTCTGTGGCTAAACGCGTGGCCAAGCCATCGGACTATGAGTTCCCCAAGCTGCTCTGGAAATTCTGCTGGGAGCACTTGGGATGAAAGGGGGGATCAGGAGAGGGAGGAAGAGGAGGAAGAGGAGTAAGGAAGAAGAGGAGTAGGAGGAGAAGGAGGCCTCCGGGGAACCTCTTGGGGCACATTTGGAGCCTCCTGGGAGGTTCCTGGGGGCCTCCTGGAGGCGTCTTGGGGGTCTCCTTGGGCCTCTTGGGGGCCTGTCGGGCATTCTTGGGGGCCTCTTTGGCCGTCTTAGGGCGTTCCTGGCCCGTCTGACGCCGTCGGGAGCTGTCTTGGGGGCCTCTTTGGACCTATTTGGAGCTCTCTTGGGGTGCTTCATGGCCGTTTTGGAGGCCATCCTGGCCGTCTTGGAGGCCTCTTGGGCCGTCTTGAAGTCCTCGTGGGGCCATCTCGGGAGCCTCCTGGGCCGCTACGTGGCCATCTTGAAAGCTTTTTTGGGGCGATCTTGGGGCCCTTCTGGGCCGTCTTGGACCGTCGGAAGACCTTCAACGAGTTAAGGAACATCATCTGGTTTCGGCCTCTTCAGGCCTGCCTGCTGCCCTTTCTGGAGGCCTCCTGGGGCCGTCTTGGAGGCTCCTTGGGAGCCTCTTGGACCGTCTTCGGCCATCTTGAGGCCAGGGCTGGACCGAAACGGTGCTTTTGGTGATTTCGTGGGCGGTTTTCGTTTAGGTTTCGTTTTGCGGCAAAGGCGGATTCGAGACAAAAGCGAGGGAAAACGACAACAACACGAAAACGAAACAAACCGTTTAGATTCAGCCCTGCTTGAAGCCATCTTATGCCGTCTGGGGTGCATCTTGGGCCCTCTTGGGGGCGTCTTGGGGCCATCTTGGCCAGCTCGGATGCCGTCCTGGAGGCCTTGGAGACCACGCCGGGCCGACTGGGCTGTCTTAGAGGCGACTGGGCATTCTTGCTTGCGGGCGGCCTTTCGTCAGGAGGGGAGAAAAAAACACACAGACACAATTAATCGTCGATCCCCAGGAAGATATGGGAAACTATGGGAAATGGGGGGAAGACAAAAGCCCAGAAGATATAGGAACATGTGGGGCATCCTAGTGTGAAGCCCCAGGTGGAGGTCTTTTGGACCCAGCCAGGCACCCCTGTGGCCGTAAAAACATTCAGCACGCCAGGCCCCCCTCCAGAGGGGGCGGCGGATATCCAATGGCCTTTGGCCCATCCCGTCACCGTGCCTGGGTTGTGGGTCAGAGTTCTCAGGGATGTTTTTTCGGTTCTCTTCGGAGCGCTCTCTGGGACGTCTTGGGAGCGGTTTGGGAGCATCTTGGGGGCCTCTTGGGGACCTTTTGGGGGCCTCCTGGGGGCCTCTTGGGGGCTCCTGGGAGCATATTGGGGCCTCTTGGGGGCGCCTGGGTGTGTCTTCGGGGCCGAGGGCTCGAAATGTTCGCTCGGGTTCGTTCCCCATCTGGGCCTCCTCTTGGGGCCGTCTTTGGGCCGTCTTGGGCGCCTCTTGGGCCGTCATCGGGCGGGCCCTCTTGGGCCCTCTTGGGGGCCTCTGGGGCCGTCGTGGGGCGATCTAGGGAGCCTCGTGGGAGGTCTTGGAGCGTCGGGAAACCGAACATCAGGGCTCGTTTCGATTCATCCTGTCCGATCCGATTCAGCTTCGACGGTTTCCGATTCCGATTCGATTCGACTTCGGATTCCGATTTCTCAATGGAGGCCTACTAGCCTGCCGATTTCTGCCGATTCGACTTCTGGCGACTTGGCTGCCGATCTCCGCCGATGCGGTTCAGTTCGCCGATTCGACTTGTCGATTCGATTTTGGGCTCTCCTGGAAAATGCGAGAACGCCAACATCCTACAACCACACACGGAAAACATTATTTCAGCCATTTCGGGCCCTCTTGGGAAGCCTCTTGGAGGCCACTGAGGTTGTCTTGGAGGCTCCTTGGGGTCGTTTTGGGCGTCTTGGAGCGATCTTTCGGCGATTCGGAGCACTTTAGGATCATCCCGGGTGTCTCCGACTTTTCAGGGGCTAGGATTGAGGCTTAGAAGTGTTAGTCAAGGGACCTGAGGACACGCCCATGCGTGCCAAGCGGCACGGTGGCGGATTAATGTATGCCCGTATACAGACTTGTATGGCCATACCATTTCCCGTGAAACGTGAAACGCACGCCGTCTTCCGTTCCAGAGCTGATCTGGCTCAAAAGCAGGTGTTTCCTGGCCTTGAGCCAGAGAGTGAGGCCCTCCCCCTCGCCCCGCCTCGGGGTGCCGCCCTTTGCTGCCCGAGGTGCGAGGGAGGGCCGTCCGCCGCGGCATCGCGCGGCCCCGCCGCACGCCTGGCGGGGCAGGCGCCCGCGGCGGCCGCGGGACTGGAGGCCTATGGCCGAAGCCGCGAGAGCCGATGGCGGCGCGGTGGACGCGGAGGGCCTCATCAGCGAGGAGGAGGGGCTCGACGGGGGCGAGCGCGTGCCGTCTCCCGACGGCGCTGCCGCTGCGGCAGCCGAGCCCGAGCGGATTGTGCCCGAGGAGGTGTGCCGGAGCACGGGGTGGAACGCGCAGGGCCAGGAGCAGTGCACCTTCTACTGGATGGCGGTGCGGGTCGCGGAGCGGCTCCTGTTAAGCGACGACGCCTACTGGGACTGGTGGGCCTCGAACGCTGGAGCGCCAGGCGCGATCAAGGCGTCGTTCCTGCTGCGCGTCTGCCGGGGCGTGCCTTGCGACGTCCAGCCCCCCCGTGCGTGCGAGGAGCTGGTCCACGTGACGGACGCTGTGCGCCTGGGCCGAGAGAAGGTCGAGGCTGCCTTCGACGAGTGCCACGCGAGCAATCCAGAGGCGGTGTGGCCCGCGCAGCTCCTTTGGCCGCGCGGGAGCGGCGGCGGACGCCCCCCTGCTCTCCGCCGCGGCGAGCGCCCGGCGCTTGCGAGAGGGCCGCCTGCCGGACCCTTCGACGAGCTGTTGGAGGGCCACGCTCTCGCCGAGCTCGAGGCGGCGCCGTCGGGCCAGCCCGCGCTCCGCGAGGCCCTGCAGAGCAAGCTGCAGGCCGCGAGGGTGCGCTTCGCCGACGCAGCGGGCCCCGCGAGGGCAGGCGCGGCTGCTGCTGCGGGCCCAGGCGCCCCCGCCGCGGCTGCCGAGCCACCGAAGTGCGGTCTCGCGTACATCTTGGCCGAGAGGGCTGGGAAGGCCGCGAAGGTGGCTGCGGCTGCTGGAGGCGATGGGGCCGCGGCCGCCTCGCGCGGCGCCGAGGGCGGGGCGAGCGGCGGCGTGCAGCAGCTCGCCTCGGCGCTGATGATGGCCCTGAAGTCGATGGCGGCGCAGGCGGCAGGCGGCGCCGAGTCCTCCGCTGGCGCAGATCTGCTCTCGGGGGCGGACGGCGCCGACCTGCCGCGAGGGCTGGCAGCGAAGCGGGCGCACTGCAGGAAGCTCGCGACGGAGTGTCCGGGCAGGCTGTCGGGGCTCACCCTCGGCGAGATGGCGTCGTTCCTGGGCGGCCTCGACGGGGAGACGTCGGTGGACCCGTCGTCGGCGATCGCGCTGCGATACCTCCTCACAGTCTACCTGCCGCAGAATCCGGCGGCGCAGATCGGCTCCGAGGCCTACCGCGAGATGCGGACGCTGTCGGAGGCGATCGACTGCCTGCTCCAGGGCAAGACGGCGCAGACCCTGGGCCTGCTGACCCAGCGACTGAAGACGCTCCAGACCGCTGTTGGCGACGGCCACTGGCACGCGGCGAAGTGGCTCGAGCTGATCCCTGCCCGCGACCAGCCGACGACGCCCAGGAAAAAAGGAGGAGGAGATGATCCGCAGCATCGAGATGGGCGAGCTCAAGCTGGAGGAGCTGCCGGCGAAGCTGCGGAAGCCGGGCTAGGGGTCTGGCCGGGAGGAGGCGCGCCCGCCGTTGGCGCCTCCTCCTGCAGGCCGTGCGGGGGGGGGGGGCCCCGCTGCAGCGCGGGAGCAGCTCGGCCGCCTGTCCCCGCGGCCCGCGGCGGCGTCGGGCGCGGCCAAGGCTGGGCGGCCGCCGGGGCAGCGCGCGGCGCAGCTCGACGATCGCTCCGCGGAGGACAAGATCGGCTGGAGGGCTGCGAAGACGAGGTGGCCGAAGAAGGAAGGCGAGACGGCGAAGGCCTATACAGCGCGCGCTTGCTGGAGGCCACGAGGGCCCACCGCAAGTGATTGGGACGCCGGCGGCGCCCCCGGCGGCCCCAGCAGCGTGCCGGAGCGATTCTGGGCCGCCGCGCTCTGGGCCCAGAATCCTGGCCGCGGCGCCCGCGGCGGCCCCGGCGGCCCCAGCAGCGTGCCGGAGCGATTCTGGGCCGCCGCGCTCTGGGCCCAGAATCCTGGCCGGGGCGCGCGCGGCGCCCCCGGCGGCCCCAGCGGCGTGCCGGAGCGATTCTGGGCCGCCGCGCTCTGGGCCCAGAATCCTGGCCGCGGCGCCCGTGGCGGCCGCGGCGGCCCCAGCGGCGTGCCGGAGCGATTCTGGGCCGCCGCGCTCTGGGCCCAGAATCCTGGCCGGGGCTGAGGCGGCGCCGCCTGGGTCGCTGCCGCTGGAGGCGCCTGGGGCGGCGGCTACCCCTGTGGCAAGCGCCGCAGCCGCAGGCGGGGGCGCGCCGGTGGCGGCTGCTACCCCTGCGGCTGGCGCTGGCGAGGCGGCCAGCTGGCGGGCCTCGATCGGCGTCCGCTTCGGCGCGGAGGTCTCGGAGGTCGACTTCGCGATCCACTTGATGCAGCTCGTGGAGTACCACCCTGGCAGCCTGGGATCCTTCTGCAGACAGTTCTCAGCGCACGTGACCACACTTTGCGGGAGCGGCAGACGCGTTCGCGACCTTCTGCCGCTGCCCCTGCCTGATGTTACGGCTGCCAGGCGCTGGTCGGACAGCAAAATGAAGGGATGTGCCCCGCGGAGTCGGCCTGTCGCGCGTCAGGCCATGGAGGAGGCCTGGCTCTTTGTGGTGGTGGTCGGCCTCAACTACCTGTACTGCGGCCGCTGCAAGGAGGCTTGGAGGCACCACCCGCGTTTGTCGCAGGCGCAGGAACGGTCCCTGGCTTTCTTGCGGGAGCGCGTCATGAGCTTCGTCGGGGACCCGTTCAACCAGATCGTCGTCCCCTCCGCGAGCGCGGCCCTGGCTGAGTCGACGGTCGACTACGCGGGTGAGCCGGTTGCGAAGGCGTTGCCCTGCGTACTCGCGGAGCTGGCCCCAGGGCTGCCTCAGGCCGAGCACGCTGCGACGCTGGAGGCGCTGGACTTCGTGGGGCCCGACGTTGCAGAATGGCTCTCGGCGCCGGAGAAGGCCCTCCTGCCCGAGGCAGACTGGCCCGCCCCCCTGCCGCGGGCGAGGGTCAACGTCGACTCCGAGGCGGGGTTGCGCGAGCTCGCGGTTCACCTCGTTGACCTCGGGATTTTCACGGTGCTGCCCGAGGAGAGGCTCATCCGGGTGCGGGGCGAGCTGCTTCTCAACGGCCGCTTCGCAGTCGAGAAGAAGGGTGTGCCAGGCCCTGGGGCCGCCCGCGTCACCAGGCTCATCTTGAACATGGTGCCAGGCAACGCTCTGCTCAAGCCGCACGTGGGCGAGGCGTCGGCGCTGGCCAGCTCGACGAGCTGGACCTCCCTTCAACTTCCCGAGGGGAAGCTGCTGCTGTGGTCGGGCGACGACCAGAAGGGCGCCTTCTTCGTCTGGAGGGTGCCCGCGGCCTGGCACCCGTGCATGGCGGTGGGGAGGCCGCTCCCTGGCGCGCTGTTCGGCCGCCCCGAGCGCCAGGTGTACCTCGCGTCCGCCGTCATCGCGATGGGCTGGATGCTGGCCGTGCCCGTCTACCAGCATATCCACCGCAGGCTGTGCCGCCTGCCGCCGCCGTCAGGCGCGGGCTTGCCGCCTGACCTGGAGTGGCGGAAGGACGAGGCCCGCCCCGCCGTCGAGGCAGGCAGCGGGCGCGATGCCGGCTGGTGGCAGGTCTACATCGATGATTTCGATGCGCCCGAGATTGTGGAGAAAGTGCGCGCTCGCCAGATGATAGGCACTGAGGCCGACCTGCAGCAGCATGCAAGAGAAAGCTACCGGCGGGCTGGCGTTGCGTACTCGGCCGAGAAGGCGCACCTGCGCCAGCTGCGGGTCGAGCGCATGGGCGCGGACATCGACAGAGAGAGCGGGGGGCTTGCGGCGCCGCGGCAAAAGGTCTTGGCCATTGCGGCCCTCTGCTTCGCGACGCTGGCGCTGGAGACTGTGCCGCGGCGGGTGTGCATGACGGCCCTCGGGAAGCTCGTGCGGGCGTTCGAATTCAGGCGCCCGCTCTTCGGCCTGCTGAACTCCATCTGGGCGCTCTCAGGCGCGCGCGCAGCTGTGCGCTACAACGCCGAGATGGTGGAGGAACTGGTCCTCAGCCTCATGCTGCTGCCTGCGGCTGCCACCTCCCTGCGCAGCCACCTCGACGGCATGGCCACCGTGTCGGACGCCTCGGAGTTCGGTGGCGGCGTCTGCGCGCCCACGGGCTTGAGGCTCGAGGCTCACACGGCACTCGGGGCAGCTGGTGAAGTTGCAGATCACCTCGGAGTTGGGGCGCGGCTCCTGAACATGCCGACGGACCCGCGGCGCCCGTGGACGACGTCGAACCCTCGCATCCCGGCATCAGTCGTCGTCAGACTGCTCAACGTGCTTGTGGTGGGCCTGTTCGACGGCATCGGGGGCCTCGCTGTGGCCTTCTCGCGGCTGCCCGTGCGGATTGTCGCCTACGTCACGGCCGAGACGGACGCGAAGGCCAGGCGGGTGGTCAGGCTGCGTTGGCTAGGAGCGATCGTTTGGGGCGACGTCGCGCGCGTTGACGAGCGCTGCGTCGAGGACCTGGTCGCCGCCTTCGGCCATGTCGTCGACGTCTGCGTCGCGGGCGCTGGCAGTCCATGCCAGGACCTGTCTCGCCTCAACGCGAGCGGAGGCGGCCTGCGAGGACGCAAAAGCTCGCTGTTCTTCGAAGTCCCGAGGATCTTCAGCCTCCTGCGGAGGGCCTTCGGCAGGAAGCTTTACTCTCTGCTCGAGAACGTGGCCAGCATGTCGGAGGCCAACGTCCGTGCGATCACCGAGCGCACGCAGGCTGTGCCCTACTTGATCTGCTCGTCGGCCCTCGTTCCGTGCCGAAGGCCGCGGCTCTGCTGGCTCAGCTGGCAGCTGCAGCTCGCGGAGCCGTACAGCATCGTCGACAGGGGCTTCTGCTTGGAGGTCGTTGCAGAGACGGGCGCGGCGATTGACTTCGACTGGGAGGACGCCGGCTGGCGCTGGGACGGGCGCCCTGCCTCGTTCCCGACGCTCGCGTGCTGCAGGCCGCTGCCGAGCTTCCCGTGAGCCCCGCGTGGGCTCGCCCAGGCCACGAGCGAGGCTAGAAGCCGTTGGCAGGCCGACTCCTTTCGCTATCCTGTTTTGCTATACGAGGACAAAAACCTTCTGCGATGCCTTGCTAGCGATCGGCCTAGACGACTCCCGAGCTGCGAGGAAAGAGAGCGGTTGCTGGGATTCGATGTCAGTTACACCGCCGCAGCGACGAAAGGCTCGAACCCGATCGACGCGGCGGACGCCAGGTGTTTCCTCCTCGGCAACAGTTTCAGCGTGCACGCCGTGGCATGGGCTTCGCAGCACGTCCTCCTGGCGGAAAGGGGCTCTAGAGCGGCCCTTCACGGTCGAGGAGCTGGCGCACGTGGGCCAGTGCCGCGAGACCTGGGACCAGTGCGGGACCTTCGAGGACAGCGCGGGCATCCCGGACACCGAAGAGGCGAGGTTCCTGGTCCTGCACTACCTCAGCCGGGCGGAAAAGGGCGGCTCGGACATCCGCCTCGACTGCGGCCTGCCCTACCGTGCAAGAGGTTGGCCGAGGTCGAGCCTGGGCCCTTTCGCGCGGCGTTGGCGAGTCGTCCTGAGCATGGCGTGGCCGCGGGAGAGGCGCGCGCACATCAACGTGCGCGAGCTGCAGGCGACGCTGGCGGCGCTGCGCTGGAGGGCGCGCAAGTCAGTGCGGCACGGCTCGCGCTGGCTGCACCTCGTGGACAGCCAAGTGGTCGCGGCCATCGTCACCAAGGGCCGCAGCAGCAGCCGCCGCCTGCAGCCGGCTCTTAAGCGCTGGTTGGCCATGGCGATAGCGGCGGACATGTGCCCTCTGATCGGCTACGTTAGGACAACCCCGCAGACGAGCCGTCGAGGAAGCTGTGGCGTCGGCCGCGGCTCAGGAGGCGCGCCGCAGGGCCGCCCGTCGCGCGCCCACGCGGCGCGCGGCTGCTGTGCTAAAGCAGCGGAGCCAGCGCGCGCAGACGCTGGCATCGCTGCGGGTCGGCGCTGCGACCCGAAGGAGATGTGCCGCTGCGGTCCGAGAGCTCCTGAGGCACTACGAGGCGTGCCCCCCAGGATATCGGAGCCCTCGGCGACGACGGAGAGGATGCCGACAGCCTCGTCGCCAACTTCCTCGAGGCAAAGTGGAGCGAGGGAGCTGGCATCGCGCTCGCCAACAACATTGTGGCGGGCGTGATCTTTGCGGTGCCCAGGCTGCGGCGGCGCCTGGACCTCTCCTGGGCGCTGCTGAAGGCGTGGCGCCGCGCCGAGCCTGCAGGCCGGGCGCTGCCGCTCACGCCCGAGATTGCGGGGGCCGTGGCTGGCCTGGCAGCGGAGGCGGCGGCGTTCGACGTGGGCGCCTTGCTCCTCATCGGCTTCGAGGGCATGTTGCGCGGCGGCGAGGCCTTCGCCCTCCGCGGGCAGGATGTGATGGATCGAGGCGAAGTCATCGTCCTCCGGATCAGCACGTCCAAGACGACGGCGGGCAAAGATGGCGCCGAGGCCGTGGTCATCCGCTCGCGGGTCGCAAAGGAGATGCTGCGGCTGGTTGCGCGGCATCGGCGCGCCGACGAGCCTCTGTCGCGGCGGTCGCCCGCGCAGCTGAGGAGCGCGCTGGCGGCCCTGGCGCGCGGGCTGCCGGTGCCAGGCCCGTTCTCGTGGCATTCGTGCCGCCGCGGAGGCGCTTCCGACTTTTTTTCCTGAAGTCGTCTTCGATGGAGGCCACGCTCGTCGCGGGCCGCTGGGCGTCATCGATGACGGCGCGGCTCTACGTGGAGGGCGCCGTCGCCGACCTGGTGAAGGTGCGGCCCCAGGACCAGGCCGCCTCAGCCGTACAGTACGGCCTTGCACTGTTGCGCGCCTTCTTTGATTGTTCTGAATGATCTCCTCTCGCGCATGCATGTTATAAGCAGTAGCAGCAGCAAAGGACAAGCCTCTGCAATTAAGTGTGGGGAGGGGTGGAGAGTCAAACAGCATTTTCACACGGCCTTTTAGAGCCAAGGAGGGAGTAAGTGGTCTAGCAGGTTTCCCCCTCCCGTGCGCGTGGGCCGAGTGCTCCCTGTCAGGGCCTGGGCTGCCCTCGGGGTTCCTGGGAGGGCAGCGTGGTTGTTGGGGCGTCCCCCCAGGGCCTGGGCTGTCCTCGTGGCTCTCGGTGAGGCGCAGCGTGGCTGTTGGCAGGGACGATTCGGTAGCACGCAGGAGGGGGCGGGGAAACGAGCTAATAGACCATTGGCGTGGTCACGTGCGCGGAAAAACGGTATATGTATAGCAGTTATCGCATATCAACGCATGTGTGTATACATATATTTGTACACACACACATATATATATATATATATATATATATATATATATATATATAACGGCGCACCGGGTCCAGGGGCCCGGGGCCGGGACCCCGACCGCAAATGTAGGCCCCGGGGGGCCCGGAGGTTCGTCGGACCGCTGGACGCCGTCCAAGATCGTTCGCAGGCGGCTTCGGGACGCGCTCCGATGGCTCCAGATGCCTTCCAAGACGCTTGTCATGACACCAAGACGGTCTCAGAAGCCTCCAAGACGCTCCGAGAGGCAGCCCAAGAGAGGCCCAAGGAACAAACATCGTGTCATTCCTATGGGAAAACGTATATTTTTCGCATGTTCGCATATTGGGCTTTCGCCGCGTCCAAGACGGCCCAAGAGGCCTCCAAGACGGCCTAGGAGGCCTCCAGGAGCGTTCCAAGGCTGCGCACGAGTGGCTCAGGACAGCCCCAAGACGGCCCAAGAGAGCCCCAAGACGAGTTCGAGAGGGGTCCCAGACGGAGAAAGCCAACCTCGAATTCCGAGCTTCCGGCCCAAGCAGCTCCAGGAGGCGCCAAAATGCCGCCAAGAGGCGCCACAAGGCTCCCCAAAGCACTCCAAGACGTTCCGAGAGGCACCCCAAGAGAGGTCCGAGAAGCACAAATCGTGTCATTCCTATGGGAAAACGTATATGTTTCGCATGTTCGCATCTTGGGCTTTCACGGCGTCCAGGACGGCCCAAGAGGCCTCCAAGACGGCCTAGGAGGCCTCTGGGAGCGCTCCAAGGCTGCGCACGAGTGGCTCAGGACGGCCCCAAGACGGCCCAAAGGAACCCCAAGACGACTTCGAGAGGGGTCCCAGAAGGAGAAAGCCACTCTCGAATTCCGAGCTTCCGGCTAAACACATCCCAGGAGGCGCCAAAACGCCGCCCAGAGGCGCCAAAAGGCTTCCAAAATCAGCCCAAGACGTTCCGAGAGGCACCCCAAGAGAGGTCCAAGAAACAAAAATGCTCCCATTCCCATGGGAAACGTATACTTTTCGCATGGTCGCCTGTTGGGTTTTCACCGCGTCCAACACGTCCGAAGAGGCTCCCAAAACAGCCTAGGTGGCCCCCAAGAGAGTTCCAAGACGGTTCACGAGGCGCCAAGGACGGCAAAATTGGATTCCAAAATGGCCTAAGAGAGCCCCAAGGCGTGCCCGAGAGGGGTCCCAGAGGGAGAAAGCCACTGTAGAATTCCGAGCTTTCGGCCCCAAGAGGCTCCAGGAGGCGCCAAGAGAGCTCCAAGAAGCCCCCACGAGAGACCCAGGACGCCCCAAGAGGCTCCAAAGGCGGCCCAAGAGAGCCCCAAGATGGGCCCGAGAGGGGTTCCACGCAAGTTGTTATTGTATGGCTCCAGGAGACCCCAAGAAATTCGCAAAAACACCAAAAGAGGCCCCGAAGACGCCCCAAGGGGCACCCCGAGAGAGCCCTAATAAGCAAAAATCGTAGATTTCCCGAAGGGAAACTGATATTTTGGGCGTGTTCGCCTTTTGGGCTTCCACTGTGTCCAAGACGGCCCAAAAGGCACCCAAGCCGGTCGAGGATGCCCCCAAGAGGACTCCATCCAAGACTGCCCACGAGGTGGCCAAGACGGCCCCCGAGGCGCCCGAAGCGCCCAAGAACGCCCCGAGGGGGCGCCGAAGACGGGGACGAGGAGCCGGAGATGCGCTCCTTTTGCCCCAAGAGGCCCCCAGGAGACCCCAAGAGGCTCCAAAAAGCGCCCAAGAAGCACCAAGAGGCCCCCAAGAGACCCGAAAAAGCACCCAAAGAGGCCCCGAAACAGCCCCCCAATGGGCCCCCCAAAGCGGCCCCAAGAGAGCCCCAGGGCGCGCTCCAAGAGGGTCGACCAGGGTCCGTCCCTCGCGGTGCCTCAAGCAGGCGTTGCCACGGGAGTCCCCTCTTGCGGAATGTTCTGGGTCAGCCGTTCGACCTGTTGCAGTCTGGCTAGCAAAGGAGGAGGAGGAGGAGGAGGAGGAGGAGGAGGAGGAGGAGGTGGAGGAGGAGGAGGAGGAGGGGGAGGAGGAGGAGGAGGAGGAGGAGGAGGAGGAGGAGGAAGGAGGAGGAGGAAGGAGGAGGACAATCCGACATTCAGGCGTTGCCCGGGTCTGAGGTTGAACCTGAGCGCGCGCGAAGCGCGCGCGTTGGTTCTATTATATATATATATTATATATATATATATATATATATAGATAGATAGTATATATACATATATACATTTATACATATATATATATATATGTGTAAAAAATGGGTACGGGGTCCCAGGCCCTCCGAAGTGCACTGATGTATCTTCCGGCCGTTTCGGGCCCGGCGGGGGGCGCAAAAAATCGTCAAGATGGCCGAGAGACGTCCAAGAAAGCGCCCAAGATGGCCCAAGAGCGCTCCAAGAGAGCCCAAGACCGCACAAAAGCGTTTCAAAATTGGTCCACCATGGATGGCTTGAAGACAGCCAAAGAGGGCTTCAAGACGGACAATATATTCTCAACAGGACTCCCACGAGGCACTCAGGAGGCGAAACAAGTAGGTTTATCTATGGTGTTTGAAATTGTTTCGTGTTCTCGCTCGTTCGTGCTTCAGACAGTCCAAGACAGCCCACGAGGCCCCAGAAATCAGCTCAACACGGCCTAAGATACACCCAAAGAGGGCGCCACGACGGCGCAAGAGAGCCCCAAGGCGGCCCACGAGCGCACGAGCGCCCCAAGACGGCCCACGAGACGCCCAAGATCGCCCAAGAGGGCCCCAAGACGGCCCCAAGAGGGGCCCAAGAGGGGGAACACGAACCGACCATTCGAGCCTTCCGCCCCCAGAGGCTTCCAGGAGGCCCCAAGAGGCCCCCAACAGAGCCCGAGAGGCCCCAGGGCCCACGAGGCCCCAAAGGGGTCAAAAAGACGCCCCGCGAGCACCCCAAACGGCCCCCAAGAGGCTTCCAAAATTGCCTTCAAGTGGCCCCCAGGAAGCCTCCCACGAATCCCAAACGAACTTCCAAGGGGCCTCTAACCCACAACCCAGGCACGGTGGCGGGATGGGCCGAAGGCCAGGAGACCCCCAGGAGGGGTCAAGAGGTCCCCAAGAAGCTTGGCGACAGATCACCAGTCGACCGGTCGATGAGAGCGGAGGAGGAGGCATGAGGAAGAGGCGGGAGGAAACAGAGAATGTTGACTTCATTACTAATGACCGCCTTGTTGTCTCAATGCGGTCAGCACTCGACCAGCTAGAACCTAAGTGCGCGCGAAGCGCGCGCGATGGTATGTATGTATGTATGTGTGTATATGTATATATATATATACACACGTATATACATAATGTATACGCCGCCCCCCCATGCAGGCCCCGACCCCCACCTTCGGGACATCTCCAGACGATGCACGGTACCGCCCTCCAAGGGCTCCTGGCACGCCGCAGTAAGGCCTCGGGACGGCCAAGGACGCCCCCAAGAGCCCAAGAGTGCCCCAAGCGGCCCAAGACGGCTCTCCAGGCGCCCCCAAGACAGTCCAAGGCGGCTTTCCGTCGGCCCTCGAGGCCGCCCACAGCGCCCAATGGTGTGCCCCGTGGCTCACAAGAGACACCCCATACCGCCCAAGATACGCCAGGATTTTCCGAACAACAACAACAACAAGGAACATCTATGATTGCGCAGGATCCCCAAGAAGGCCCCCGAGAGGCGCCCCAGGCGGCCCGAAGGGGGCCCCAGGCGCACCGACGAGGGCCCGAGGAGGCTCCTAAGTCAGCGAGCGAAGAACTGTATAAGATAAACTTTTCGCCGTCGGGGACACCTGCCCCTGGGCGGCTGGAAAGTTTGTACCCCTACGGTGCCACCGTAGGGGTATGATTTTTTCCAGCCGCCCAGGGGCAGGTGCCCCCGACGGCGAAAAAGTTTATCTTATACCGCTCCTCGCCTGTCAACCAAGACGCCCCGACGACCGCGCATGATCCCCAAGAAGGCCCCAAGAGGCGCCCCAAGCGGCGGCCCCAGACGCACCGACGAGGGCCCGAGGAGGCTCCCAAGACGCCCCGACGACCGCGCAGGAGGCCTCCTCCCAAGAGCCCACAGGAGGCGCCAGTCGGTCGGGGGGACAGCCGCTCGGCCCCCGCGGGCGCCCACACGGCGCGCCGCCGGGCGGGGCGTGCCGGGAGGCCCCGCCCCCCGCCGCGCGCCTCCTCCTCCCTGCTCCTCGCGCGCCTCCTCCTCCTCCTCCTCCTCCTCCTCCTCCTCCTCCTCCTCCTCCTCCTCCTCCTCCTCCCCCTCCTCCCCTCCTTCCCTCCTCCTCCTCCTCCTCCCCCTCCGCCCCCTCCCTCCTCCTTCCTCCTCCTCCTCCTCCTCCTCCTCCTCCTCCTCCTCCTTCTCGGGGTCGGCCACGCGCGCAGGGCTGCGCGGGGGCTGCCCCAGAGGCCAAAAGACGACCCAAAGGAGGGCCCCCAAGAAGCCTTCGAAACGCCCAAACAAAACTTCCCCATGGCGTCGGCATGCTTTGGGGAGTGCTCTGCTCGTCGGTCTTCCGGGCGTCCGAGACCGCCCAGGAGGCCAGAGAATCGCCTCAAGTTCAACCAAGAGGGCATCCAGGCAGCGCAAGAGGAGCCCCAAGACAGCCCCCAACATGGCCCCAAGATGACCCGAAGATCGCCCCATGATTCATGATGGCCCAAGATCACCCCACGATGACCCCCGAATCATTCCAAATCGTGACCTGGTCGTTCAGGGAGACCGGGGTTGGAAGCAGGGTGGCCCAGGGAGTCCCCCGGAGGCCCCCAGAAGGAACTCAAGAAGCTTCCAGAAGGCCTCAACAAGCCCTTAACAAGTTTCGTGAGGCCCCTGAGAGGCTCCTAGGATGAGCCTCCACAAACAGAGCTGAGGATGGGGACGAATTCTCAGGGTAGGGCGAGAATTTGGAAGAGGAAGAGGAAGAGGAAGCAAGAGGGAATTATGACGACAAACATTATCACAACGGCGATGCCGAAAAGGCAACAACGATGTATCGCTAAATGTTCCGTTTTACCTTGTTGCCCTATTGTTTGCATGCCAAGCCGCAAGGACCAACGTGCATGGTGCGAAGCCCCAACGCAATCTTGCACATTTGTCTATGTTGGTGTTGCTGTTGTTGTCTATGTTGTTGCTGCTGTTGTTGATGTTGATGTGGTTGTTGTTTTTGTGGTGGTGGTGATGGTGGGTGTTGTTGTTGCTGTTGTTGTTGTTGTTGTTGTTGAACTCTCATGTCTGAAGAATAATTATTGCTGATCCCCCTCACGGGATGATTCTGGGGCGCTTATGCGAGCGCGCTCTGTGAGGACCGTGCGCAAGTACCATTACGTGAAAGCACTCAGTAAATCGCTAGGGGATGTGGAATGAACACTTGTTGAGTTCACGACGTCGGTGCGCAATGTAGAACCTGACGTAAAACACGACGTAACAATACTACGTACAACCACTACTTGCGTACATCATTCTCTTAGGTGGAATCGGCACTACACAGTTCACAGCGTCAATGAATGCCATACGTAAAACATCACGTGGACACAGCACGTGCAATCTCTACGTACATTCATTACGCTCCTGGGATGCGCCTGGGATGCTTCCGGGGCGCTACTGCGAACGCGCTACGTGAAGACGCTACACCAATACTCTTACGTGAATCGACTGCGTAAGTGGCCAGGGGGGGTAGATAGACACCACGTGAGTTCACTACGTCAATGCACTACGTAAAACACAGTAAAGCAAAACTATGTCAATCCACTGCGTGCGTACACTACGCGTCCGGGATGCTTCTAGGATCCGCCTGGGCTGCTCCTGGGACCTGGGGCTCTGCTGCGAGCGCGCTACGTAAGGGGGCTGCGGAAATACAAGGCATGACGACAATACGTAAATCGTACGGGGGTGGAAACATCATTACGTCAGTTCGCTACGTCAATGCATTTCGTAGGACACTGCGTAACAAACACGGCGGGGAAACACTGCGTACGTGTTTTACGTAAAAGAGACGGTGAACCAACCTTACGTACACGCAGCACGTAAAGTTCTACGCGCATGCATTGCCTACGTACAATACGGGGGATACGTTTGGTAATTGCAGCAATACGTGGGTGCATGACCTAAGTCGTTTGAGCGACTAGGCTACGTAATCACATACGCTACGTGAGAACACGACGTTGAAGCCACTACGAACGAGCACTACATGAATCATGTGCGGGTGCACAACGTGAAATCAGCCACACCTACGTAACACACAAGGCTATGCACATACAGTGCGTTGTTAGCACCACCACTACGTGTGCTGTCTACGCAATTTTTGACACACTTCTCAAACACAGTACGTTGACTATCTATGTAGCGTTTATCGCCTAGTGTGTTTTTGTAGCGTCCAGTCCACCATTCGGACCAAATCTCCATGTCAGCTGTAGGTGTATTCGTGCTCGTCGCGAGTTCTCTCTTATTTGTTTTATGTACCCGTGGATTGCACATGATGCCGAATTGCAGGCTCCATCCATTGCATCATTTGGTCCCGGAGCCGTTCATGCGATACTGTATTTGCATGTCTCGTCAGGGACTTCCCCCCCACGCCCCCGAGGTTATTATCAGTTCATGGTGTTGATCCTATGTTTACATTTCCTACCTATATGGCAGGGCTTGCTATCGCGAGGTTGGGGTTATCTGCAATTTGCTGCGATGTTTACACCATGAACCCGCACCATCGACTCTTCCATCATTCCTGATCCCCCTCCCTCCGTCCCCCTCCGCAACCCTGCTGGCAGAAGCAATTTGGCTGGAGTCACCGCTTCAACAAGCGTCTTGATTGCCAGTCGCATTGCCTATACATCATGGCAAAATTGTTGACGCTTCGCGTATCCCCACCAGCCCATCCAGAAACGATGCTCAGGGGAGTTGAGGTGATCAGGGAAGTCGGGGAGCATGCAGAATAACAAAGGGCGGGGGAAGCTGTCACAGACCCCGAGAGGGGGAGGATGGAAGAGGAGTCGTCGTCGTCGTCGTCGTCGTCGGAGGAGGAGGAGGAGGAGGAGGGGGAAGAGGAGGAGGAGGAGGAGGAGGAGGAGGACGGAGAAGGAGGAAGAATCGGAGGAGGAGGAGGAGGAGGGGAAGGAGCTTCTTGGGGGTCTTTTGAGGGCCTCTTGGAGGGCTTTTTGGGCGCCTTGGGGCATCTTGGGCGCCTCTTGGGACCCTCTTGAGGCGCTCTGGGGAGCCTTCGGGGCGCTTTTGGGGCCATCTTGGAGGGAGTCGATCAAACAAGAGGGGGGGTTTAATTAGCGTCCCCCCTCGGAAGCCCCTAAAATCGCCTCTTGGACCCCTCTTGGAACGCTCTTGGAGTGCTCTTGGGCGCTCTTGGGGCCGTCTTGGGGCTCTTTTGGGGCTCTCTTGGGGCCCTCTTGGGCCATCTTGGAGCCATCTCCAGGCCTCGGATGGCCATCGGAAGCGAAAAGGCGAGAAAGCAAAAATCATTGATTTTCCTTAGGTTTTGGGACGATTTTGGCCTCTTCGGGGCCTCCTTGGGGAGCTGTTTGGCCACTTGGAGTTATCTTGGGGCCGTCTTTGGGCTTCTTGGAACCATCTTAGGAGCCATCGTGAGCGATCTTGCGCTATCTTGAGCCATCTTGGAGCTCATCTTGGGTTCTCTGAGGCGCTCTTGGAGCCGTCTTGGGCCATCTTGGACGCTCTAACTACCCGCGGCCCCCCCCGTCCAGGTCCAGGGGAGGGGGTAGGGGGAGGGGTAAACCCCTCCCCAAGGGGGAAGAGGGAGGGGTGGAAGAGGATCTGCTCTAGACCACCTACGCCCAGAGGGCTGGTGGGACTCAGTGCGATCCAGAGGGTCGTGGAAGCATATCTCATCAGCGTCGCACCAAGCACGCCGGCATTTGGCTTCTTGACCCTGGTGCCGTGGAGCTCGCAGGAGAAGCCGGCCAACGTGTTGGCATCTGGGGCAGGTTGTGGAGAGTTGATTTTGGAAAGCATCGCCCAGATAGTGGAGCAGCACGAGGTCGTGTTGATCGTATCTGTATACAGGACGAAGAATGAGAAAAGAAGCGTGGTATGCCTTTTAACGTCTGTTCCTGCCAACGGGGCTTCTGTTCCTGCCAACGGGGCTTTGGAAATCGGGCCCCTGCGGCGATGGATCCTGATGATGGTGGTGATGATAATGACGATGGTGATGGCATTGATGATGATGAGGAGGTGGAGGAGGATGATTGTGACGATGGTGTGGATGGTGATGGTAGCGTTGGTGTTGGTGATGAAGATGATGATGATGATGGTGATGATGATGATTGTGATGATCATGATGAGCTCGTCAGCATCAGTACCACCACCTTCCTCATCGTCATCATCGTCGTCATCGGGGGAAGAGGGGAGGGTGATCAGGAAGAGCATGGAAGGGGAGGAGGTCCACTGGTGGGAGAGCATGGTGAGATGCTGTTTCGAGGTCCACTGGCTTTGGGCGCCAGCGCCCGTCAGCGGGGCCACCCCGAATTGGGGGGTTCGCCATCCCCTCCTGGTCGACGACGACGACGACGACGACGACGACGGCGACGACGGCGACGACGACGACTGCCGGTCCCAAATCGGTTCAAAATCGGTCCCCAGACCCTTGCCAGGGTGCATTCGGATCAGTTTCCCGTCGGGGATCGACTTCTGGGGGCCCCTGAGTCCGAAGCCGGCCTCCAGAAACCGAAGTCGAGGAACAATCTCCTGAATCGATGATCGCTGGCACTGGTGTCCGTTTGCAATCTTTTGCAGGCCGGGCCACGTCGTGCCCGTAGCCTCGGCGGGGCGTGCGTCGAGAGCTCCGAATCCCCCATAGGTGCATACGGGAGCTGGTAATCCCCATTCGTCGTCGTCGTCGTCGTCGTCGTCGTCGTCGTCGTCGTCGTCGTAGTCGTCGTCGTCGTCGTCGTCGTCGTCGTCGTCGTCGTCGTCGTCGTCGTCGTCGTCGTCGTCGGCGTCGGCGTCGGCGTCGTCGTCGCGTCGGCGGCGGCGTCGGCGTCGGCGTCGGCGTCGGCGTCGGCGTCGGCGTCGGCGTCGGCGGCGTCGGCGTCGGCGTCGGGCGTCGGCGTCGGCGTCGGGGTCGGCGTCGGCGTCGGCGTCGGCGTCGGCGTCGGCGTCGGGTCGGCGTCGGCGTTCGGCGTCGGCGTCGGCGTCGGCGTCGGCGTCGGCGTCGGCGTCGGCGTCGGCGTCGGCGTCGGCGTCGGCGTCGGCGTCGGCGTCGGCGTCGGCGTCGGCGTCGGCGTCGGCGTCGGCGTCGGCGTCGGCGTCGGCGTCGGCGTCGGCGTCGTCCTCGTCGTCGTCGACGGCGTCGTCGTCGTAGCCGTCGCCGCTGCCATCCACGTCGCCGTCGCCGTCGCCGTGCCCGCTGCCGCCGTCGCCGCCGTCGTCGTCGTCGCAGTCGGTGCCGCAGTCGCCGCCGCCGCCGTCGTCGTCGCCGTCGCCGCCACCATCGTCGCCCTCGCTGCCGTCGTCGCCGCCCGCCGCCGCTGCCGCCGCCGCCGTCGTCGCCGCCGCCGTCGCCGCCGTCGCCTTCGTCGTCGCCGCCGTCGCCTTCGTCGTCGCCGCCGCCGTCGTCGCCGCCGCCCCCGTACCCCGCCCGCCGCCGCCTTTCCCGCCGCCGCCAGGGCCTGCGGGCCCCAGCCTCAAAATGGGTCCCCGGACCCTTTCGGGGTCCAAGTGCAAAAGTTTTTCGAGCCGCGTCCGACCGCGGCGACGAGGGGGGGCCCAGGGCCAGGAAGCCTCGAACCTCGATCCGCGAGAGTCGAACTTCGAACCTCGGCGTGCATCCCGTTTTCAAAATCAACGAAATCCGCGCAAAATCGGTCCCCAGAACCTCCCCGGGGTGCCTCCGACGCAATGTTTTGGTCCCGGATCGATTTTGCGACCGTCCCAGGGCCGAAAGCTTCCTCGAACCTCGATGCCCGCTGTCTTCCCCGCCCGTTGGCTCGCGGTGCCCCGGCACCGCATTGCCCCCGCGGCAACCCTCCGTGCGGGCCGAGCGCCCGAGCGTCGTGTCGCCCTCTGGGGGTGGCACGACGCTCGGGCGTCGTCGTCGTCATCGTCGTCGTCGTCGTCGTCGTCGTCGCCGCCGCCGTCGTCGTCGTCGTCGTCGTCGTCGCGTCGAGCGGGCCAGCGGGGCGACGAGGCCTCGTCGCACCGCGAACAAGAGGTTCGGCCGTTTTCGGCCTCCGGGGGCCCTCAGAGGGCCCCAGGGCCGTGACCCAAAAACGACTTGGAAGGAAGAGCACCTCGCCGCGCCGCGAACGAAAATCATGACGGGAGGTTTTCAGCCGCTTTCGGATTCCGAAGGCTCCTTACAGGGCCTTGGGACCGTCAGTAGAACCGGCTGGGACGGAAACCCCCTCCCCCGCGGGCTCCTGGGAGGGGGTGGCCGGGGGTGGCGGCAACGCGACCCCTGAGGATCCGAGACGGCCCGCGAGAACCCCAAAGTGGCTCGGGCTCGGGAATGGATGCTCAGGACGGACGAGGAGGGAAGTGGGGCGGAGGATAAGGGGGACAAGAGGGGAGGAAGGAGCAGAAGGTGGAGGAAGAGAAGGAGCGGGAGATTGAAGAAAGCGGGGAGGAAAGGGAGGATGAGGAGGAGCAGGGATCTTCTTCGAGGAGGCGGCGTCGAGCAGGAGGAGGAGGAGGAGGAGGGAGGGAGGAGGACGGGAATATATAGAACGGTTAAGAGGAGGAGGAGGAGGAGGAGGACGAGGAGGAGGAGGAGGACAAAGACGACGACTACGAGGGGGGACCCAAAGCTGACGGTTGATGATGATGATGATGGTGACGATGCGGACGATGATGACGATGACGACGGCGACGACGACGATGATGATGATGGTGATGATGATGTCCACGTGCCCAGCTAAATTTAAAGCGGGTGCAAAGTGCGCGTACTTCTGACATATCTTCAAAAACTGATGTATAATAGGCTCCGGCTTACATGTGTACATATACACACATATGTACAAACGTATTTCTATGCATGTACACACATACATATACGTACGTAAAAACGTGGGCAGACCCGTCCGTTCAAGTACACACATACACATACATGCACTGCCATGGACAAAGTCTGCCAACCCGCGCGCGCACGCACACATATGTGTAACCATACCACAACACTCATACAGTAGGTTCGCGTCGTGTCGACCGGCGGCGACCCCGCCGCCGGCGTTCAACGTTGAGCGCCGCCGGCAGCCCAGAATCGTTCGACGTTGAACGATCTGTCGTTGGGGGAACCGCCGATCGTTCAAGGTTGAACGATCCACGCGGTGTCGGCAACCAACGCCGGGGTCGACACGACGCGGACATGACGTATACATCTAAGTGTGTGCGCACACACATTCGCACATTCATTCACGCATACATTCGAAAACACATATTCATTCACATGCATCCACGTGCGCTTACACGCATACAACTATGCATACTTGTATGTATATGCGAGTGTAGGCATTCACACAAACACACGCTTGCACACATAAACCAAACAGAGTATACTTCCGTATCCATAAGTGCCGCACGGCCGAGAAGGCTCAGCATGTTTTACATAGGCGAGTGGGCGAACCCACTCCCATATGTGAAACATATCAGAAATCCAGCCGCGGAGGCTTTCTGTACTGCTCACATAGGCGAGTGGGCCGGCCTACTCCCCTATGTGAACCATACCAGGAATCCTCCTGCGGAGGCTGTCTGTACTGGTCACATAAGCGAGCGGGCCAGCCCACTCCCCCATGTGAGCCATGCCGGAAATCCGGCCGCGGAGGTTTTCCGGTTCTGGTTACATTGGCGAGTGGGCTGGCCCCCCCCCTATGTGAACCATACCAGAAATCCGGCCGCGCAGGCTTTCTGTTTTTGTCACATAGGCTGGTGGGCCGGCCCACTCCCTTATGTGATCCGTACCAGAGCTCCGTGCACGAAAGGTGTGCGCGTGCGAGGATGAACGATCGCGCGCGAGCTGCAGCTCGGCGGTCGCACCTCCTCCTCCTCCTCCTTCCCCGTTTCTCCCCCTCCTCCACCTCATCATCTTTCCGCCCTCTCCTCCTTCTCATCAGCACCCCCACTCACCCCCTCGTCATTTTAGGAAACGCCAACCAAGAAACTACAAATAACGCATAATCTAAATAAGAAAACGTGCAATCAGAAGGAAATCTGGTCATCAAATTACAACGTTGCTCAAAAGAACAAGCCATTCTCAAAACAACATACCGTACACCGTTGTGCAAGCAAACCACAAAAATGCAACCACATGCATGTATGAAACAAAACGTTGACCATGAAACCGCAACGTGGTGCAAAACAACAACATAAAAATAACATCTGATCATACATTTATAACTTGGTGCAAAAAACTCAAAAACAATATTATATCATGAATATACAACGTGGTGCAAAAAACAAACAAAACAACAATATGTTCATGCATATACAACGCGGCGCAACAAACTCACAAAAACAAAGTCCCGATCATGAAAGCATAACGTGGCGCAACATCTACAATGAAAACGCATGTTTCTAATTCATATTAACCAGTGTTAACGCAAATTCAACATTTAGCATACTGTAGTGAGTGTCTATGTTAAATCAACTTAAACCAAGGTAAAGTTTAACTTGGGCGAGGTGTTTCGCATAACGTGAGCTTAACTTGAATTAGCCAAGCAAGACAAACTTATATCACAAGCCATAAACGTGTACAAGCAAGGTAATTCGTGTTAAACAAATGTTATAAGCTGTATGTGATGCTATACGTGTTTAGGTCGATGTTGCAAGTGTAACTGTTTGTCGCTGTTATTAAGATGTTATAAGAGGTGATGTGCGGCTTATACATGATTGTGTAGAGGTTATAACTATGTATATCTAGCTAACTCCAGTTTAAACCAAAGTTCATCTAAGTACGCGAACCATACCAGAAAGCTAGCCGCGGCAAGATTTCTGATATGGTTTACATAGGGGAGTGGGCCGGCCCACTCCCCTATGTAAAACATACCAGAAAGCTTGCCGCGGCAAGATTTCTGGTATGGTTTACATAGGGGAGTGGGCCGGCCCACTCCCCTATGTAAACCATGAGCGCGCACGCCCGTTGTACGATTCTCGCACAATGTAAACTGGGAGTGCGCGCTCATGGTTTACATAGGGGAGTGGGCCGGCCCACTCCCCTTATGTAAACCATGAGCGCGCACCCCCACCTTACATCAACTTCGAGGAAGCATGGTGGTTGATGTAAAGTGGGTGTGCGCGCTCATGGTTTACATAGGGGAGTGGGCCGGCCCACTCCCCTATGTAAACCATGAGCGCGCACTCCCAGTTTACATTGTGCGAGAATCGTACAACGGGCGTGCGCGCTCATGGTTTACATAGGGGAGTGGGCCAGCCCACTCCCCTATGTAAACCATGCCAGAAATCTTGCCGCGGCAAGCTTTCTGGTATGGTTTACATAGGGGAGTGGGCTGGCCCACTCCCCTATGTAAACCATACCAAATATTTTGCCGCGGCAAGATTTCTAGTATGGTTTACATAGGGGAGTGGGCCGGCCCACTCCCCTATGTAAACCATATCAGAAATTTTGCCGCGTCAAGATTGCTGGTATGGTTTACACAGGGGAGTGGGCCGGCCCACTCCCGTATGTAAACCATATCAGCAATCTTGACGCGGCAAGCTTCCTGACATGGTTCACATACTTAGATGAATTTTGGTTTAAACTTGAGTTAGCTAGATATACATAATCATAACCTCTACACAAACATGTATAAGCCGCACATCCACTCTTATAACATCTTAATAACAGCGACTACCAAATATAACGTAGACCCAATCACTTGCAACATCAACATAAGCACGTATAACATCACACAAAGTTTTGATTTGTTTAGCATGACTTACCGTGCTTGTAAACGTTTATGGCTTGTGATATAAGTTTATCTTGCTTTGTCAATTCAAGTTAAGTTCATGTTAAGCGAAAAACCTCGCTCGAGTTAAACTTTACCTTGGTTTACTTTGTTTTAACATAAACCTTTACTAGAGTATGCTAAATGTTGAATTTGCGCTAACATTGGTTAACATGAATTAGAAAACATGCGTTTTCATTGTGGATGCTGCACCACGTTACTTTTTCATGATCGGGATTTTGTTTTTGTGAGTTTCGTTTGCGCAGCGTTGTATATGCATGAACATATTTTGTTGTTTTGTTTTTTGCACCACGTTGTATATTCATGATCTGATTTTTTGAGTTTTTTGCACCAAGTTATACATGCATGATCAGATGTTGTTTTTTTTATGTTGTTGCTTTGCACCACGTTGCGGCTTCACGACCAGAGTTTTGTTTCATACATGCATGTGGTTGCATTTTGGTTGTTTGTTTGCACAACGTTGTACGGTATGTTGTTTTTGAGAATGGCTTGGTTTTTTTTGAGCAGCGTTGTAGTTTCATGACCAGGGTTTCTTTCGGATTGCAGGTTTTCTTATTTCGATTATGTGTTATTTGTAGTTTCTTGGTTGGCGTTTCCTAAAATGACGAGGGGGTGAGTGGGGGTGCTGATGAGAAGGAGGAAGGGCGGAAAGATGATTAGGTGGAAGAGGAGGGGGAGAAACGGGGAAGGAGGAGGAGGAGGAGGAGGAGGTGCGACCGCCGAGCTGCAGCTCGCGCGCGATCGTTCATCCTCGCACGCGCACCCCTTTCGTGCACGGAGCTCTGGTATGGATCACATAGTGGAGTGGGCCGGCCCACTCGCCTATATGACAAATACAGAAAGCCTCCGCGGCCGGATTTCTGGTATGGTTCACATAGGGGGGGCCAGCCCACTCGCCAATGTAACCAGAACAGGAAAACCTCCGCGGCCGGATTTCCGGTATGGCTCACATGGGGGAGTGGGCTGGCCCGCTCGCTTATGTGACCAGTACAGACAGCCTCCGCAGGAGGATTCCTGGTATGGTTCACATAGGGGAGTGGGCCGGCCCACTCGCCTATGTGAGCGGTACAGAAAGCCTCCGCGGCTGGATTTCTGATATGTTTCACATGTGGGAGTGGTTTCGCCCACTCGCCTATGTAGAACACATGCTGAACCTTCTCGGCCGTGCGGTACTTATGGATACGGATGTATCTAAGCCTCTGTTCGGTTTATGTGTGAAAGCGGGTGTTTGTGTGAATGCCTACACTCGCATATACATACAAATATGCATAGTTGTATGCGTGTAAGCGCATGTGGATGCATGTGAATGAATATGTATTTTCGAGTGTATGTGTGAATGAATGTGCGAATGTGCGTGCGCACGCACTTAGATGTAGAAGGCAGGTCCGCGTCGCGTCGACCCCGGCGTTGGTTGCCGACGCCGCGCGGATCGTTCAACCTTGAACGATCGGCGGCTCCCCCAACGACAGATCTTTCGACGTCGAGCGATTCTGGGCCGCCGCCGGCGCTCAACGTTGAACGCCGGCGGCGGGGTCGCCGCCGGTCGACACGACGCGAACCTACCGTATGAGTGTTGTGGTATGCTTACACATATGTGTGCATATGATTGTGCGCGCGCGGATTGGCAGACTTTGTCCATGGCAGTGCATGTATATGTATGCGTGTACTTGAACGGGCGGGCCTGCCCATGTTTTACGTACGTATATGTGTGTATACATGCATAGAAATACGTTTGTACATATGTGTATATGTACACATGTAAGCCGGAGCCTAGTATACATCAACTTTTGAAGATATGTCAGCAATACGTGCACTTTGCACCCGCTATAAATTTAGCTGGGCACGCGGACATCATCACCATCATCATCATCATCGTCGTCGTCGCCGTCGTCATCGTCATCATCGTCCGCATCGTCACCATCATCATCATCATCATCATCCCTCCTCCTCCTCCTCCTCCTCCTCCTCCTCCTGCTCGACGCCACCTCCTCGAAGAAGATCCCTGCTCCTCCTCATCCTCCCTTTCCTCCCCGCTTCAATCTCCCGCTCCTTCTCTTCCTCCACCTTCTCCTCCCTCCCCTCTTGTCCTCCTCATCCTCCGCCACGCTTCCCTCGTCCGTCCTGAGCATCCATTCCCGAGCCCGAGCCACTTTGGGGTTCTCGTGGGCCGTCTCGGATCCTCAGGGGTCGCGTTGCCGCCACCCCCGGCCACCCCCTCCCAGGAGCCCGCGGGGGAGGGGGTTTCCGTCCCAGCCGGTTCTGCTGACGGTCCCAAGGCCCTGTAAGGAGCCTTCGGAATCCGAAAGCGGCTGAAAACCTCCCGTCATGATTTTCGTTCGCGGCGCGGCGAGGTGCTCTTCCTTCCAAGTCGTTTTTGGGTCACGGCCCTGGGGCCCTCTGAGGGCCCCCGGAGGCCGAAAACGGCCGAACCTCTTGTTCGCGGTGCGACGAGGCCTCGTCGCCCCGCTGGCCCGCTCGACGCGACGACGACGACGACGACGGCGGCGGCGACGACGACGACGACGACGACCACGACGACGACGACGACGATGACGACGACGACGACGACGACGACGCCCGAGCGTCGTGCCACCCCCGGAGGGCGACACGACGCTCGGGCGCTCGGCCCGCATGGAGGGTTGCCGCGGGGGCAATGCGGTGCCAGGGCGCCGCGAACCAACGGGCGGGGAAGACAGGCACGGCGGCGGGCATCGAGGTTCGAGGAAGTTTTCGGCCCTGGGACCGTCGCACAATCGATCCGGGACCAACAAACTGCGTCGGATGCACCCCAGGAGGGTTCTGGGCACCGATTTTGCGCGGATTTCGTTGACTTTGAAAAGGGGATGCACGCCGAGGTTCGAAGTTCGACTCTCGCGGATCGAGGTTCGAGGCTTCCTGGCCCTGGGGCCCCCCTCGTCGCCGCGGTCGGGCGCAGCTCGAAAAACTTTTGCGCTTGGACCCCGAAAGGGTCCGGGGACCCATTTTGAGGCTGGGGCCCGCAGGCCCTGGAGGCGGCGGGAAAGGCGGCGGCGGCGACGGCGGCGGCGGGCGGGGGGCGGGGGCGGCGGCGACGACGGCGGCGGCGACGACGACGGCGACAGCGGCGGTGGCGGCGGCGACGACGGCGGCGGCGGCGACGGCGGCGGGCGGCGACGACGGCAGCGAGGGCGACGATGGCGGCGGCGACGGCGACGACGACGGCGGCGGCGGCGACTGCGGCACCGACTGCGACGACGACGACGACGACGGCGGCGGCGACGGCGGCAGCGGGCACGGCGACGGCGACGGCGACGTGCATGGCAGCGGCGACGGCTACGACGACGACGCCGCCGCCGACGACGACGACGCCGACGCCGACGCCGACGCCGACGCCGACGCCGACGCCGACGCCGACGCCGACGCCGACGCCGACGCCGACGCCGACGCCGACGCCGACGCCGACGCCGACGCCGACGCCGACGCCGACGCCGACGCCGACGCCGACGCCGACGCCGACGCCGACGCCGACGCCGACGACGACGACGACGACGACGACGACGACGACGGCGACGACGGCGACGACGGCGACGGCGACGGCGACGGCGACGGCGACGGCGACGGCGACGACGACGACGACGACGACGACGACGACGACGACGACGACGACGACGACGACGACGACGACGACTGGGGATTCCCAGCTCCCGTATGCACCTATTGGGGATTCGGAGCTCTCGACGCACGCACAGCCGAGGCTACGGGCCCGACGTGGCCAGGCCTGCAAAAGATTGCAAACGGACACCAGTGTCAGCGATCATCGGTTCAGGGGATTGATCCTCGACTTCGGCTTGTGAAGGCCGGCTTCGGACTCCGGGGCCCCCAGAAGTCGATCCCGGACGGGAAACTGATCCGAATGCACCCTGGCAGGGGTCTGGGGACCGATTTTGAACCGATTTGGGACCGACTCGTCGTCGTCGTCGTCGTCGTCGTCGTCGTCGTCGTCGTCGCCGACCAGGAGGGGATTGCGAACCCCCCAATTCGCGGTGGCCCCGCTGACGGGCGCTGGCGCCCAAAGCCAGTGGACCTCGAAACAGCATCTCATCATGCTCTCCCTCCAGTGGACTTCCTCCTTCCATGCTCTTCCTGATCATCCTCCCCTCTTCCCCCGATGACGACGATGATGACGATGAGGAGGGTGGTGGTACTGATGATGACGGGCTCATCATGATCATCACCATCATCATCATCACCATCATCATCATCTTCTTCACCACCAACACCAACACCACCATCACCCTCCACACCATCGTCACAATCATCATCATCATCATCATCATCGCCCTCGTCCAATGCCATCACCATCGTCATGATCATCACCACCATCATCAGGATCCATCACCGCAGGGGGCTGATTTCCAAAGCCCCGTTGGCAGGAACAGAAGCCCCGTTGGCAGGAACAGACGTTTTTTGGACTACCTTAGAGTGATGCATCCCGACGCGGCCGTCTTCCTGGTGCAGCTTCCAGATCGGTTGGACCCTGAGCTGACTAAGGCCTACCTTAGTACATTGATGGTGCGGCATGACGAGCTCTCCACCTTCGGGGCGGATGGTGTGCTGATGGAGCTGGCGGGTGACCCTGGGGGACTGCACCAAAGGTTAAGTTTGGAGCTGCAAGAGAACGCCGCCATCCAGCTGCGCGTGCAGGCACATAGAGGCACATTGATCCATGGACTGCCATCTGCCATGCAGATCAAAGGCATGGAGGACGAGTTCCGCAGTTTGCTCTGGGATGCCATCCCAGATCTGCTGATGCCCGATTTCGCGCCTCTGGACGACCGTCTCCTGGAATGTGGGAATCGGGTTGGGGATTTCCAGCTCGTGCGCCAATACCCAGATCACCAGCACGTGTCGATGGCGGTGAACGGGCAGCATGAAAACGCAGTGATCAAAGTGTGCGACAAGCGCAGCGTCACCGATGTCAAGGAGGTGGAGAGCATATACCAGGAATTCTGGTTATTGACGCACACCCTCGACCACCCACACATCATCCGTTGCTTAGGCATGTTGCACAGTCAGTGTAGTGTGCATTTGGTTCTCCAGTATGGTGGAGACATGTGCATGGAGCAGGTGTTGTCGACTCAACCTGGGTACCGCTTGTTCAGGGACGACGCCTTGGATTGCAGTGCCCAGATCGCCAGTGCTCTGTCCTACTGCCACGCCCAGGACGTCGTCCATGGGCAAGTGTCTTTGAGACACGTGGCTGTACAGACAACACTGAATCGGCACATCTGCCGCCTTGTGGATTTCAGCATGGCAGCCCACGTTCCATTTTCCAGCGCAAGGGGGACTCTGTGCGGATCTCTGCCGTGCGTGGCTCCAGAGGCGGCGCTGAACGAGCCGTACTTGCCTAAGCCAGCTGATTGTTGGAGTCTTGGGGTGCTGTTCCTGGAGACCGCTTGCGGGCAGGGTTCGCTCAAACTGTCGGTCCGGTGGCGCCGTGGCGAGTCCCTCGCATACGCCGCGCGGCAAGTACTCGAGTTTTTCTCCCATGCTAGTTGCCACACCGAGGCGATGACGAAGATGGGTAACTCAGTCGACGGCGTAACACTGGCGTGCTTGGAGGCGGTGTTGAAGCCCGAACCAGCTCGCAGAACGAGCGCTTCCGACATGGTAGGGATGTTATCTATTGGGCGCGCCGAGCAGGTCAATTTTGATTGATTCGTTGTTGGTTGCCTTTGCACTCGCGGCGCGCGTGCAGGAGCGCATGCAGCTCACTTGTTGTGCGCAGGCTTCTTGCATCAAGCTTCTGCCCCTGAAGCTATTCTTAAGCGGTCCTGGAGCCCGTTGTGGGCCTTCGGACGCCGAAATGCCAAATGACCGCTCGTCGTGGTTTAGCCCCACCCTCCTACGTCCTACGTTGACTTGTTGTTTTGGGTAAAGCACGGCGGTCGCACACTCCTCCTCTGCCCGTCTCCCTCTTGTTCTCCACTCCTCTCCTGCCTCTTAACTCGCTCCTTCCTGCCTGCCAGCCTGCCTTCTGCCCCGCCATCCCACGTGATCTGGCCATGCCTGGGGCCCTGCGAGCTCCCAAACCGTCGCCACGTCCGAGGGCTGCTGGGAGGTCTAGCAAAGCGATGACAACGCAGGTTCAGGTCAGACTGAGCCAGCTGTTTGTTGGAGTCTTGGCGTGCTGCTCATGGAGACCGCTTGCGGGCAGAGTTCCCGCAAGTTGTCGGTCCAGTGGCGCCGTGGCGAGTCCCTCGCATGCGCGCATGCAGGAGTGCATGCAGCTCACATATTTCATTCGCAGGCTTCCTGCGTCAAGTTCTGCGCCAATTGTCCTCCCCCTCCTCCTCAGCTGAATTCGTCCACGCGGCAGGCCAGCCCATTGGGGGGAGAATACGAGTGAGAATACGGGTATGAGTATGAGTGCTGGGGCCGTGGTGCTAAGCAGCGTCTGTGGGCGGCTTCGGGTGCTCTTGCCCCCTCGTCTTGCAGGTCCTCTTCTGGCGCTGTTCGGTCCCGCCCGCGCCCTCCAGACGACGGCAAGGAGGCCGAAGGACAGCTGTAGAGCCCCCTTCCCAGCAGTTGGATGCAGCTGGGAAGCTGGGACGCCTACCCCAGCAGTTGCGGAGGTGCGGCTCTCTGAGAACCATCAGCTGGTCAGGGTGTTGTTCTCTGCTTCATTATTTGAGGGTCGCGTAGCCGATGTGCGCAGGTGATACTCACCCCCCGCTCATCTGACTGAATGCCAGGCTGACCAGCGTTTGTCAGTTCTGGATGGGGCGGCTTTTTGAGATTTGCATCATTTGCGACCTGACTCAACGACGCGGGGTTGGGCAGTTGTCCCAGATCTCTGGCGCTACCTCGTTTAAATGGTGAGTGAGTCTGAGTGTGAGTGCGTATGAGCATGAGCGAGTCTGAGTATGAGTATGAGTGAACCTGAGTGTAAATGAGTCGGAGCACGATTGAAAGAGGGAGCAGGCGGTGGGAAGGAGACATCTGTATCGAACTACTAACTCTCATTTCGTTCTCTAACGATAACACCCTCATACTTTGGGTATGGGCGGCCATGAGTAGGAGCGGGTCGAGTTTGAGTGAGTCTGAGTGTGAGTGTGCGCCTAGGCATCGAGAAAGCCAACGGCGAGCCACCGTCGCCCCTTGAGCGCTCGGCCAGGGTGCTGCCGAAAGACGCCGTTGTGGGGGGGCCTCCCTGGGCCGTGCGGCTGGCCTGCTCGGGCGCTTCAGAGGCGTGTGTTGAGGGCTTCTCGGGCCGCCTTGGAGGCCTGTTCGGTCTTTCTTGGAGAGGAGGAGGAGGAGGAGGCGGCGGAGGCGGAGAAGGCGGAGGAGGCGGAGGCGGAGAAGGCGGAGGAGGCGGAGGAGGAGGAGGAGCAGGAGGAGGAGGAGGAGGAGGAGGGCCCCCTCGGAGGCCGCTTTTGGGCCAACGGCATCTGTGGCGGGGCAACGGGGGGTGGCGGATCCAGTGGCAGCCTATTGCCCATCCCGCCACCGTGCCGGCGTCGTGCGCAGGAGGCCTCGTGGTGTGCCTCTTGGGGGGGCGCCTCGGGGACCTCTTCTGGGCCCTCTTGGAAGCCTCTCAAAGTCCTCCCGAGGGCCTCTTGGGGACGTCCCGCGGGCTTCTTGGGAGCCTGCTGGCGGTCTCGGCGGCCATCTTGAGCTGGAGGGTCTACGTGGGAGTTCGAGTTCCCCCGCCTGGCATCTCCTGGGGCCCTTTTAGAGGGCTCTTGGGCACCTCTTTGATGATTCAGGAGCCGTCTGCGATAGGTGTGGGCACCTCTTGGGCCGTCTTGATCGCTCTTCACACCGAACAGCCGAGAACGCGAACATAGAAGTCTTGAGTTTGCCGGTTTAGGCCTCATGGGCCAGCTCCCCACGGCCCACAAGGCGATTCAAGAGGCCGCCAATAGATGCCCAATAGTGTCCCGTGGACACGTGAGCAGTATGGACTCGCAAATCACGCGCCTTGGAAAAGTCATGTGGGGAGCCCTGACAACGCCAACCAGCGCCCAAGAATTCCAGGAGTGCAGGAGGGGGCCTTTCAACACATACTATCCCGCAGTCGTGGACAACAATAAGGGGGCGGTGGGTCGTCGGCAGTCTGCGAGGCTCTGAAGAAGCTCGCCGCAGGCGCCAATTTTTTCGTTAAGGCAATGTGGGTGGGTCGCGAGTGCGTCGCGGGCGAGGACGACGACAGCAACGCAACAGCAGCAACGCCACAATAACAACACCAACAACAACGACGACGACGTCGACGACACGATGACAACAACAACAGGAATAGCAACAACAACAACAACAACAACAACAACAACCTCAACAACGACACCAACAACAATTACAACAAGATGGGCGGGCTGGACGACATGGGCGAATCAAACGCACGTTCGGGCCTGCGGCGGCCGCCCGGGACGGTCAGGGCACCCACAAGGCGCGCGCTCGCCGTCGACGGCGGGGCGCGGCTGCGGGAGAGCAGCCCGAGGCGAGGAGGCCCTCCCCCCACGAGCGATGCCCTGGCAGACTGGGCCAGTTTGATTGCCGCCAGTTTCCGTCGATCGCGTGCGGATCCAGGGTGCGACGGTGATAACGTATCATTGTGCAGGCAGTTGCACGTCTCGTGGAATATGTTGCGGCGTTTATTTCCGTGTTTTGCGTCGTGAATTCTTGTTATCCGTGTCGCGCCTCCGTCTACTCACTCCTTCCTCCTCCTCCTCCCTCCTTTTCCATATCACGATCAGAATTATCGCGATGTGACAGGCCTCGCACTTGGGCAACACAAGGGGGTGCCGCCAGGGGATAATTAGGACACTTACCGGTTCGTGCCCAGATTGTGGGGATGTCTCCAGCGGTTCGCTTGTTTCACGGATGTAGGCGCGTCTTTTTCAGGGCCGCGTGGTGTTCGCGATGTCGCAACAAACGTTGCTGGGCGCCACAATGGGGAGCGAAAACGGGGTGGGACATTTGCCCACTTGCGGTCAGCATTCGGGGATATCTCACGCGAGACGTTGGCTTTTTGAGGTGGGTGTGCTTTTTTTCAGGGCCGCCACGAAGGAAGCGAATACTCGGATCAGTCCCGGCAGTCGCCGCGGTATTGGGAAAACCGTCGGATCGATTATTTCGTTGTCGATTTTTTTTGGCGCGTACCGTTCAAACCTTCAGGGTGGCCCAGTGTTGGCAAATTTTGCGCGGTGGTTGCACGACGAAGGTGGGCGCACCATAGAACCCTTCACGACAGCCCATCGTTGTAAAGATTTTCGTCGCGGTTGTAAGACGAGCACGCGCACGGTGATCGCGCGCATTTAGGTGTTCACATTCGTTATGGCGCTCGCATGTGGTTCGCTGGACGTAAAATTTGTAAAGATCTTGGACGTGACAAATCTGTGATGAGCCTTGGCTAGGTCGTGTGCGGGCCTTCACTGGGTTCTGGGTAGGCCATGTATCAGCTCTTGAAAGGCCGCCAGGTAAGCCTGAGGCAGGCATTGGATAGGCCGTCGGGCTGACCTTGGACAGGCCTGGGGGTTCGTGGGCAGGCATTGGGCAGGATCCGAGGGGAGCGGTGCTCTGGCGCCGCCTGGACCGCAGAAAAGAGACCCACCTTCTGCAGGCCCACGGCAACCTGGGGCTCCCCTTCACATTAGCTTGAGCTTGATGTTCTGCCTTCGCTGTGAGCGTCGCTCCATTTTCGATCCAAATTATTTGAAGTCCAGCTGTATGCGCTTGAGCTTGAACTTCCGCTCAACGCGCGGAAGCTTCGCTCCATTTTATAGTTCTCTTTTAGCTTGAGCTTGAACTTCCGCTCAACACGCGGAAGCTTCGCTCCATTGCCATAATTTGTGGGAATGCCGAGACATTGGGTTTGCTCGAGGTGGGCCTTGGACGCTCTGGGTCGTCTAGGCCTTGGATAGGCGTAGAGTGCGTGAGGGGTGTGCCGAAATCGGGCCCATTGAGCCGTCTTGAGAGGTACGTAGCTGTTTCTTATGTCTTGTTTCGCCGATCGGCGCGGGCCCCCGCTCCCTCCTCCCCAAAGACCAGATCTTGGCTGCTTAAAGCGGCTGCTTCAACCAGGTTGATTAAGCACTGGGGCCCGCCCCCCCTCCCCCCGGTGGACACACGAGCTGCTGCTGTACGTGTGTGAGTTGTTTTCTCGAGGCGCCCCCCTGGGAATGAAACAAAGGGTATGTAGGCAGCTGAAGTGGGATCATGCGGAATCCTATTTCGACCTGCGGCACTCTGTATGTTTCATGGTTGCACGCCGAGTGGAACACGTCCACCGCGTCGACAACGAACATACTTTTTCGCGTTGCATGCCGAGTGGAATTCGTCCACCGCGCCCGCAACAGCTCCTCTGCCACGTGGAATGTGATTCCATTGGTCCGCCAAAAAGGGTATGGAAAGGAAAGGGATTGAGAGGGTTTGCTCAGAGGAGAATGCAGGATTGAGGTCGACTGGGGCTCATGGCGTGCATCCGTGGGGGCATAGAGGGATGGTGCTGTTTGCTGATTGACCATGATTGATAGAAGTCTTTCTGCTCTCCGATGCTGCGAACCCTAGACCGTCGCCGCATCTTGCTAGAACCAAAGCGCGCGCAGCGCGCGCGTGGTTCTAGTATATATGTATATATATACACACGTACTCACGTATCAGCATAGTGCCAAGGCCTTACGGACAGTGCCGCCGACCTTGGACGAAGACCCCCACAATGGACAGACGTTCGGGAAGGTCGGGAACAGGCGATCCCAAGAATGCCCAAGAAGCTACACGAGGCTCCCAAGAGGTGCCCACGACTCCCCACTTGGAGTTGTTTCTTTAGGGAGCCTTTTGCGGGCCTCGGGCGGCTTCCTTGTGGTTCCTTGGGCGCGCTGGCCGGGGCTGGGGCCGGGGGCCGGGGGCCGGGGGCGGGGGCGCAGGCGCGGCGGCTGGGGCGGGGGGCGGGGCCGGGGCGGGGGCCAGGGTCGGGATACACATCTCAGCGCATTGCCTCCGCTTTCGCTGATTCCCCTCCCTCCCTCTATTTCTTCCTCGGCCTCCGACTCAGTGGAATCATCGTCTCTGCGCCCAACGCTTCCTCCTCTTCCTCCACTCCTCGGAGCCCTTCCTCGCGCGCGCGCGGCCAGGCGCTCGCCGCGGCGGGCGCCGTCATGCCAGCGGGCGGGCGGGGCAACGGGGGAACAGGGCGAGAAACAGACGAGGCCGAGATGAGGGAGGGGCAGGTGAGGGGGGGAGAGAAAGAGAGGGCGTGGAGGAGGGATGGGGGGAGGGAGGGGGGAGGGAGAGGAGGGGGAGAGGAGGAGGAGGAGGAGGAGGAGGAGGAGGATGCGGAGGAGAGAGCGAGGGCGGATGCGGAGGCGGATGCGGATGCTGAGGAGGAGGAGGAGGAGGAAGAGGAGAGGCGGATGCGGAGGAGAGAGCGAGGGCGGATGCGGAGGCGGAGGCGGATGCGGAGGAGGAGGAGAAGGAGGAGGAGGAGGAGGAGGCGGATGCGGAGGAAGAGGAGGAGGAGGAGGAGGAGGAGGAGGGAAAGGAGGATGGAAAGGAGGAGGGAAAGGAGGAGGAGGAGGGGGAGGAGGGGGGAGGAGGAGGAAGAGGGGGAGAGGGGAGGAGAGGAGGGGGGGGGAGGAGGAGGAGGAGGAGGAGGAGGAGGAGGAGGAGGAGGAGGAGGAGGAGGAGGAGGGAGGAGAAGGAGGAGGCGGAGAAGGAGGAGGAGGGGGCCGACTCCATTTTGACTGAAGCGCCGTGGGGCGCCACTGGTTCAAGGCTGGTCATGCCCCCGCCTTCTTTTGCGCATGCTCCGGGTCCGAACATTTGAGCTCGGGGGCCCCCAAACGGGGTGGTGACCATACCGTGTGGTGAGTCGGTGGAGATTCGGAGTCACCGCACGGTTTTGGGACTCGAGCCCCTCTCCGGGGATGTCGCGGGCGACAGGGGCCTCCAGGGTCCCAAGACCGTGCGGTGACGGACCATGCGATGAGGTCTCTTGGGGTTCTTAAGTCACCGCGCGGTCTGTCACCACAAGGTTTTGGGATCCCCAATGAGCGCCGATGGGGGAGTGGTTGTTGTCATTGTCATCGTGGGAACGCCGGATAAAAGCCAGGCTGCCTTGCATCAACCTGTATCAGTGAAGCTTGGACATCTGCTGCCATCTTTGTAGTTCATCGTCGTCTACTGGTGCTTGGCTAGTGAATTGCGCTCCAGAGATGCCCGACGGGCTTCGAGCGCACATCTAGAACAATGTTCGGCGTGTAGATGCTACTCGTGTTTGTGTCCCACTGTCTTTCCTTGTTGTGCCTTTCGCTTGTCTTGTAAGTGACAAGTCGGGCGGGGTTGTTGGCGCGCCTCTGCCTTTGTGCGGCGCGCCACTCTTGGAGAGATGATACACAGTTTCGGCTGCGATGTTGGCCTGGTTTCCAGAGATCGAGGCCTCCTAGATGGGTCCGAGTAGATGGGGTCGGAGGATCGCGCCGCATCGCCGATGCATCGCCGATACGGCTCGATGTGGAGCCCGATTTGCTTCACGCCGACGTCGCCGATGCACCGCAGGCGTCGACGGTGCATCGCCGGTGCATCGCCGATACATCGCCGATGCATCGCCGATACATCGGCGATGTGGCGCGGTCTTCGGAACCCCATGTGCTTCGACCCCATCTTGGAGGCTTCTAAGAGGCCCTGGCCGACTGGCATCGCTCGGGCGTGTGCGTGTCTCCCTCGGCGATGGCAGCGCCACCTTGCTTCCTCCTGGGAAGCACGCGCGCGCGAGACCACACGATGCACAGAGAGATGGACGTCCGAGCGACGGCAAGGACGTTGGCCTCCAGCCCAGTCGTGGGGTTCGCTGCGTCCTGCTTGCCCGCGGCCGGCTCGACTGGCCAGGCTCTTCAGTAAATAAGCTCCTCTCCGCCTCATACTAATATTGCTTGTTGTATCCTTTGCATTGCTGCGCACTGTCTGACTATGATTGCGGTGATTATCCGCAGCTGTATGTTTGCTTACAGGAGACAAAAAGGTGCGTGCTGGTCCGCTCGCGCGCGCCGCGGGGTCGTCCCCGCGTCGTCGTCGTGTCGACGGCCGGCCGGCCACCTCACTTATCATTCTTGATCTAGTAAACTCGTTTACCGGTTACTTGTCTTATCGATGTCTCATTCCGTACCCTCTCTCGCTGAGCAGAGTGAACATGAGATCATAATTCCTTTGTCATCTTACCCCGATTCTAAGAGGAATGACTGGCTATCAGCCGAAAGCCGCGACATAGTCGAAGCGGGCTTATATCAGCCAGAAACACGGCCTTCTGATGAACCCCGCGACTCAGTCGCTGCGGGTATGAGCTATGATAATACATATGAAATCTCCGTCACCTCGCGAAGCGCAGAACAGCATGTTGTACAACATGACGGACATGATCCACAGGAGAGCGGCCCTGGTCAGGGCCGCCTTCCTTCTTCTAGTACCGCCACTCGGGTCTCTAGGGGTAGAAGCACTGAAGAGGTTGTTGAGATGTCGGAATATGGCTCTCCCTCTGGTGTTCCGATCGGTACTCGTGAACAAACCCCAGACCTGCACAGACGGAATGGCACAGCAGCGATATCTAGACGAGGAACATTCTCGTCTTTGATCGCCGAATCGACGGAGCAAATCATTCCAATTCCGATTGCTGCACATACATTCGTACCAGCCGCTGGTGAAGCCAGTCGATCGGGGAAGCCCACGAGTCCACAGGCGTGTACCCCAACGTCCCAGGCGGGTGGGGAGGCACGAGTGGAAATATTCCCATCCCAATAGCATTGGACGGACAATTTGGCCAGGATAGTGATGATCCAATTGATAGAGAGCATGAAATAAATTCCATGGAGGAGGATTTCGATTATGCCAACAAAGGAGTCTCCTTGAGCCGAGAATTGTCTTCGCTAGTGGAATCCGACCACCCCGCCCAAGACGAGAGGTGGTCCCCAGATGGATCAGATGAAGATACCAGTGACCTGACGCCTCAGGCGGACAAGGCTGAGACTCAGGCGAAGCCTGGAGTCTACAGGACGGACTCCTGCACCTCAACTCAAGAAACAGAGGAACGAGGATTACGATTTAAACGACGCACCGCTTAAAAAAGGTTTCTATCGTCCTGCTGTCGCCTCAGGCGATTGGCAACCCTCGGTGCCGGCTCTGGTTGAGGATGAAGAGATGGTTGGACAACCAGCTTCGCGCACTGAGCTTATAAGACAAAATGAAAGGGATGAGGAGCTTCGAGAGGTACCTAGACCCCCAGAATGCACGTTTGTGCGTCCTCGATCGAACACTTCTAGTAGGGGAAGACCCAAAACACCGAGATCAGGAGCCCGATCTACTTCAAGGAGCAACAGAAATATCTCAATGATTGACACATGCTGGAACTGGAGTTCTGACTGCGCGCCTCAGGTGGAGAGCAGATGCCCGGGTAAAACCAACGAGCCAGAAGGTGCATGTAGGCGTCCAGTACGTAAGAGTTGCTCTGAGGTATGCCCTAGGTGTAGCACCCAATGGCTGTGTGAAGATTGCTTCCCTATGAACGAGCATAACTGCACATGTCTTCTTACGCAAACTATTCAGGATCAGGCTAGACTCGCTGCAGTCAAGACTCAGCAGGAGTTCCAGGCAAGCGAAGCACAGCTGGCCGAAAGGGCCCGACTGGATCGAGAGGAGATGATCGCAACCGTGGAAGAAGTTCGGAAGACGTTCGAGGCTGCGAGGCTCGCTCTAGCCAGGTCTGCCAGAGAGCGAGAACAATAACTGGTGGAACAGGTGCACCATCAGACCGCGGCCGCTAAGCGGCAGGCGGAGAGAGAAGCCGAGAATAGATATATCGAGATGCTGGCTTCAGAACGACAGGCCGTTGTGGCGGCTACTAATCAGTCCGTTGATGCCAAAACGGTCACCGCTCCTGTTGCGGCGGCCAGAGTAGAAGGAAAACGAATCGCTACAGCCAGGGCGGAACGAGAACAACAGGAGCTTCAAGAAAAGCTTAAAAACGCCAGGCTGGAAGTGGTAAACACCCAAGCTGTAGCTGCGAAAATAGCTGACCAGAACAATCAATATCGAGAGAAACTCAAATCACATGAAAATGCCAGAGCATCCCTGCAGCGAATGCAAGTAAGCAGTGATAAATGCCCGCCGGCTAAGCCGGCGGGGACGGACAGACGACCATCGCCAACGGCTCAGTCGTCTGGCACCGCCCCAGCCTGACTTGACAACCGTAGTGAACGCGGCATCGTCAACTTTGCAGGCGAGGGCTGCACCGCAGCCTCAGCCCGCGAAAAGGGAAGCAACTAACACAGCGAGTTTCACAGTTTCTCAGTTTTGCTCAGTTTGCTTCAATCCGAAGACGGGTGATTGCGCTGGTTGTGGTCTGCCGGCTTGCAAAGATCATTTCGATGCGAACATTAAAAGATGCTCCACATGTACTCAACAGAAGAGCGAAAGACCATTGCCAACATTCGAGAAGAAGAGGCCACGGTGAATGCAGCCGAGTCAGAGAACAGAATGAGGAAGCTAAGAGCTATCATGGCGAATCCATTCCCGTACACTGAGAGTGGACAAGAAAAAGTGCCCACCTCGAGTTCGTTCGATTTGCCGTTGCCTTCGCGAGAAACTCCTGTGAGGTCCTGGATGCGCCACAACTTTGCCGTTCCCGGTCGCGCTCTCAAAGGTCCGGCTAAGCCGAGCACTCCTGAGAATGGATTACCAGTCAACGTGAAATTGACAGGATCCAACGATGATGACCGTTTTGTCAACATTATCAATTTTCCAGGGATGGGCCTGTGAGGCCGCCAGCGGCTAAGCCGTCTGGCGGGGCAGGACAGGACAAAGAAGGGGATGGCAAGAGTGACGCGCCGAGCACTCAGATTATGTCGACGCGCGACGAAGATAATGCGAAACGACCAGATATCCGCCTCCAGGGAGTCCGGGGGGATCAGGACTTTCAGATGGTGGGGGTGGCCGTGGAGGACCTCAGGGCCCAGGCGGGCCGCGTGATCCAGGAGGTATTGATGAAAGTACGCCGTTGGACCAGTGGAGACAGGTTGGAAACAATCAGAAGATTGGCTTGTTGGACATCCCCGATGTTACAAACGTACGGGAGTGGCAAATGCATGCAATCCGTGCGATCGCTGGGTCGTCGCCTAGGAGCCAAGCAGCGCATAGCTGGATTACGGAAGCTATGGGCCCTGCTGTGGATGATGAACAATTGAAAGAAGCAGGTCGCTTCCAACGTCTTGACCTCACGGTCGCCACTAATCTGATTGAGAAATTCAACAAAATGCGAAGAAATCGCAACCAGCCCAGTCATCACATACACTTCCTTCAGCAGATCACTCGAATGGAGTGCAGCGCCCAGAATGAGGGAAGGCTCTTAACGGGACGCGAAATGGCACGAGCCATTTGTCATTGGTGTTCTGTTAGGTCGGAGTTGGGCCAACATCGCATTTCGCGTGATAGCTTCAAGGTTGTTATTGACCCTGACAAGCCAGGCGCTGACCTGTATCATGTCTACAACGATTGGACATATGTATACCAACAGCTCTATGGCGCCCGACCTCCGTCTGATGAAATGAGAGCTTCGATTCATGCACACTTTATCGAGCAATGCAAGCCCAACACATTGAATTTCGTTTGCCAACTCTATGACCTGTCCAAGGATAAGATGGGACATGGTGCGAAGACTTACGAATGGCTGATGGAGCAGATCGAAGGAATGATGCTGCGTGATGAAGAAGAGTGGAACATCAGCGTGCATGAGAGTACCTTGAATCAACGTGCTCGGCAGGCCAGGTCGGGCGGAGGCGGAGGTAATGACAATCGAAGGAATGCCGGCGGCAAAGCCGCCACGGCAGAAGTAGCAGCTAAACTAGGGAAACCCACCGATGTCATGAAATGTGGATTGACTAAGGGCGAGACGACGTGTAGGCACGTGCGTAAGGGCGAAACCTGCCCGCATGCTGGAAAAGGTTGCCCTTTCAATCACAAGAAGCCCAAGACTGCCGCGCCGGCTCAGCCAGCCGCGGGAAATAAGTATAATGCCGCTCCTGCCCAGGACAAGAACCCCAGAGGGAGATCCTAGGGCCGAGGCCGAAAGGGGCAGTGTCGATCGCAGACCCCAATGGGTGGGCGTGGGAAGGGGGCGCAACAGAGGAACAGGAGACAATCCGATCGATCGCGTGGGAAAGAGAGCACGATGCCATGCTGCGCGTGGTCTCGAGATTCCAAGAATTGTCGCGGAGCAGCAGACGGTTGCAATCAAGTCCACAGAGGGTTGACCGATGCTGAGAAGCTTAAACGCGACAAGTGGGAACAAGCGAAATTTGACGCGGGGCAATCTTTGGGATACGAGCGCGCAGCCAAGCAAGCCAACGCCGCCGCTGCCAATGTCTCATCGTCTGGAGGTGACGGTGGCTCGAGGGCCTCCAGTAATAACTCCGACAAACGCAAAAAAAGGATGGAGACAAGAACAAAGGCAAAGGCGCAGGCAAAGACATGATCTGTCGCTCCTTCAAGGAAGCAGGTAAATGCTCGCGTGGCAAGGAGTGTTGGTTTGCCCAGACCACGACTGGTCATCCGTGACAATGTCTCCGCACTGGCGGCTCAGCCGCCAGTGCAAGAGGAATGATTCACATAATTCTGTTAAGGGTACTCTTTCTTGTCTTCGACGGATGCGGCGAAGTCCGCGTCGGTCAAACCGAAAGCGGGGAAATCAGAAGATACCCGCTGACCAAGTCAGCTTGGGTGCCACGGCGTGCCCCGCTCCGTTGTTTCGGGCCCCCCCAGGGCAGAAACAGACCAGCCCTAAATTTCTGAAGGTCTTCACTGATACCGGCGGAGGAGACTACGGGAATTCTCCGGCGACGAGTTTCACCGCGAAGGCAGGGAACAGGCCGAGAGCCTCGTCAATGTCCTTGCGAATTTCCTAGACCCTCTTTCTCGGGACGCTATCAAGAAGTGCTGGGGCGTTCCCCCTAGTAAGAGTTGCATCCGACATCGAAAAAACGATAGGCGCAAACTCCGTGTCCGATTTCACCCCTCTACTGAGGGGCCCACCATTACTTGGAGGAAGGCGCGTCGCCACGACTTGAAAGAGTTGCCTTCGAGTGGCAAAGATATGTGGAAATTCCCAGGATAAATGCGCAGACAGATGTCTGCTCAGTCGAGGGCGTCTGCTGCGGAGGCCCTGATCAGAGCGTCTGACCTGCAGGATGAAGTCCGGCATCTCTGGTTGAGAACCGAGGAGGGGGAAGAGGGCCCACGCGGCACAGCCGCTGCTGGATGCACAGACAAAGACGCTGCGTATCTTGGCGCGCTGAACTTTATCATAGATACTGGGTGTGGGTATAACCTCATAGCGGAGAGATATTAGAAGCGCAGGTGCAATGATATTGATTCGAGAGCTTCCGCAATCGATCACTCTGAATACTGGTGGGGGAGAATCAAAGGCCCTCGGTTCAGTTCGCATCGCGTGCCCCAAGTTTAAGGGTGGTAGTTTTAATGCTTTAGTCATGCCGGAGACCCCGTGCGTGATTTCGGTAGGAGAGCGGTGCATGGATCACGGCTTTAGCCGATTCTGGCCAGCAGGCCAAAGACCCTGCCTGTTGTTGCCCAACGGTCAAGGAGTGGACCTGGCCGTTGAGGGCAAGATACCGTACTTGACCCTATCAGGCAAAGAGGCGCTGGGTCAGTGGATGTGCGCGGTTGCCGCCGGAGGGATTGAACCTCCCGAGCGGTGGCGTTGCGCGACGCCAGGCGCCGAGGCATTCCTGGGCAATGTGGAATCGGCGGGAGGCCCTCCGCCCCACGCTGTCCAGACTCGCGTGACCATAGACCTGCATGCACATGAGTTGATTGGTGCCCACAGCTACGCTGATGGACGGCCGACTGAGATCGCGCCTGTTTTTTCCGTCCTCGATAGACTCTGCGGATTCCATAACCTACTTCTACTATTCGCTTCAAAAGGCTAGCGACAGCGGTTGGAATCGGACGCCGACCGGCAACTTCGCCCTGCCACGGTCAGGCCGTCGGACAGTGCGACGAGCAGCCCGGCAAAGCCGAGGCCTGCGCCGCAGCATATAGAAACCCTCAAGGGTACGGGGTCTCAGGATTTCTTCCCTACGAAATGAATCGAGGACTGGACTCGAGTGCGTGCGACGCGGCCCCTGGACCCGAGGGGGGTGAAGTTGGAGACGCTGACGGTGTCGACTTAGTCGACGTCGACGCACCGCCAGACTTAGACCCAGACGACGCGGAGGTTGAGGTGTCGGAGACCCTTGCCGAGCGGCTCAAACAAGACAGCGGCCTCCCTGCCGCACCTTCTAACTCATACTCCTAAGAAGCCATATTGTCCAGTATGCAATTGGGCCAAAGCTATCAGAAAGCAACAGCGCAAGGCGCAAAACAAAGGGCTAAAGGTTCCCCGCCCATACGCTAACCCCACTTCGCTTGGACACCTGCCGACGATGGATCATTGGTTTGCGATGGATGAACTCTCGCGGGGGCTCCACGATGAGACCGCGTGCGTGACTTTTCGTGACCGAGCCACGGATTCTCTTGCCGCTCAGGGTGTGCGCGACAAGTCTGCGGTTCACGTTTGCAACTTTTTAGTAAACCTGAAAGCCCCGGAGGATAAGTTATAATATTGTTATGCAGATGGTGCAAGAGAGCTTGCGAGGGCATGTTACGAGCTCAAAATTGCCCATGATCTTACCATCCCAGGAAATAAGAAACATAACGCCGTTGCTGAGCGTGCGAACGGGGTGGTACAGATGGGGACTAGAGCCTTGTTCACGCAGGCCGGTCTTCCGCCGCCATATTGGACCGACGCAGCCCGATACTTCTGTCTTTGCTATAATACCAGGACCCCAGCGGAGGGACAGTCAAGTTGGGAGCGACGCTTTGGATGTAGATTCGATGATTCGCTCCTTCCCTTTGGGTCTCTTGTGCGCTATGCGCCTCCACCTGGGTCCAGGCTTCGGACCGCCAAGACCGGCGCAACAATGATTCCGGGGATATACCTGGGGTATGTGCACAAAGCGGGGGGATTGGTTGGACCAGACAGTAGTTATGTTGTGCCGTTGAGACAACTGGACGGTCTGAACATGGAGTCAGGGCGGACCCCAGAGGGCAACCGACCCGCTATTGAGAAGTCTGTCCAGGTGTACAGCAACATCTTAGATGGCACTGCTGATGACCAATCGCCCAAATTTCCTTTGAGAAAAGCGTGCGACAAGGCGGTGGCCGAAGTGCGTTCCGTCGCGATCCCTCCAGCAGGAGAAGCTGCGGCCGTCCCAGACGGACCACAACCAGCAACAGGGATACGACCGGACAACTTGTTTGGTGCCGACGATCCTGCCGTTGTCATGCCAACGCCTTCCCAAGGAGGCGAGGGCGCCCCACATTTCGACCCAGAGGCCGAAATGGAAGAAGATGGCCCTGGTGGGTTGTGTGTGGATGACGAGCCTACGGTTGTTGACGGCAGAGATCCAAAGCGCGATCCCCATCCAGCAGATAAGAACCAGAAATTGGGACTCGCGCAGCTCGAATACCCTTTGGATAGACAATCCAATTTCTCAGCGGCTAAGCCGCGTGAGAAGGTTCCCGGGAAAGGGTTTCTTCTTGCTCGAACGACTCAAACTTGGACACGATGGAATACTTCGAAGACAGACGAATTGTCGCTGGACTAACAAAAGAAGAATTGACGCAGAAACTCCCATTGACAGGTCGACGAAAGACATGTAGCATTCGAGTTGTCTTGATCCCGATTACGCGCTTATAACCCCGCGCGTGGGTCACTGACCCAGACTCGAAATACAGTGCCCAATGGCTGAAAAAGCTGCCTGAATCCACCAATCCTGGGATCCATCCTGGACAATGGTTCAACATGAATCAAGCACAACGCCGACAGGCCGTGGAGCAATACAGGGCAGAAAAGAGCGGATTTTTCGGTATAGAAGATCTTGGTCCTTGTCTTGGCCTTCTGCGTGATATTGGCCTGGACGTGGATGATCCACCGACTCCGCCCGAACCCGCAGTGGCTCAGCTCCTGAGGCCGGGCTAGCAGCACCGCAGGTGGCTGAGCGGCTCCGTCGTTTGAGGGAGGACAGCCTGTGCAACGCCCCTGCCAGCGGACGTGGGGCGGCGTCGCGGTTCGCATAGGGCGGCCAAGCCGCAGCTGTGGCTGCTGAGTCCTCGGATGATGGTGATTCCGACGAACACCATTCGGATGATGAGGACGTTCGGAGGAAGCAGACATGGTACGGAGGCACAATTGCACGAGACGGGAGTCCCTCCGGCTCAGCCGGTAGGGGCCCGCTGTCCGATGATGATGAGACTGAGGACTTTCATGAGGCAAGCCTGACCTTGAGTCCGGCGGCCGCCGCGCCGCGGCGAAGCGTGCCTCGAATGAGGTTGAAGGATGGCTCGGCTTCAGTTCTCAGTCATCGTGAAAAAGAGAGAGTTGATTTGCAATATGTTTACAACCCTTTTACTGACCTTATCTCAGTTATCGACGAACCCTTCCAACTTCCCAACGACTGGCAACACGCCTACATTGATGCCGCCGTCGCCAGATCCGTCTCGAAGGACGAGGCCAAAGCGAACAAAGACGCCCAAGCTGCCTTGAGAGAAGAATGGGATAGACTGCGTGACATTGGCACATGGAAAGAGGATGGCGTCAGAGAATACTCTGACGTTGTCGCCGAACTCAAGGGACAGATGGCCCACTTCTGCCGGCTGCTTGCGACGCTTGTTGAAAAGAACTCAGAGTTACCGTTAGGACACAAAGATCGCAAGTACACAGGCCGGGTAGTTTTCGATGGTTCGAGTGAGAGGGATCAGAATAAGGATGTTGCATTATTTCAAGAACTTCCCAGCAGTCCCGCTACGATACAGGCTAGTACAGCAGCTGACACCCACGGGCTATTCGAAGGCCATGGCATCGAGCAAGCGGACGCCCGGCATGCTTATATTCAATCGAAGCTAGGCGGCACCCCGACTTGGGTTTCCCAACCTCGAGATGAATGGCCTAAAGAATGGTCTCACATGCGTAATCCCGTATGCCCGCTATATCTCTCATTGCACGGGCACCCTGATTCAGGAGGATATTGGGAGCAGCATTGCGAGGGACATGTTACAGCAAAAGGCTTTGTGAAGTGTAGTCCGTGGCGCAGCTGTTACTTCCACAAAGAATTGTAAATTTTACGGATTACCGATGTTGATGATTTCAAGCTGTCGGGACCTGCCGACAAGCTTGCAGAGGGCTGGAAACTACCACAAGAACCTTCTGAAACTTGTCTTAAGGGAACAGAAATAGACCCTCCAACGGCTGTTGGAAGACATTTGGGATGTGAACATAGACTCTCAACACGGCGGGTTGAATGGCAAGGAGAGTTACCTACAATCTTAGACCCGCCTCCTCCTAAGGTTAAGAAAAACGCTTCCGTCACAGACGAGAGTAGCGAGGAGGAAACGGGGGGTGGCTCGGCGGCTCAGCCGTCCGAGCTATACCAACCGAGAGAGCCGAAACTAGCCAAACTCATAGAATATGACATGACAGAATTCTTTGATTCCTGCGTTACACTACATGCTCAACTGACGGACACTCATCCAGCTACTTACCCAGCTGCGGGGACCCCTTCTGGCCCTGAACTAACTGATCTCGAGGATGGCCAAGGAGGCCCTAGAGGCGAGGTTTACTCCCCGGCAGAGGAGGCCACAGCATTAGCATTACGCATTAACGTTGACTCAGGCCCTCCTGATCAGAAAGTAGATGTTCTTGACCTTGACGCCGCAGCAGCGAGCCCCGATGACCCAGAGCCACCGACGCAGTCGGGCGTGCTTCAACCCATTGCAGCAAAAGTTTTGATGAAAATACTTTATGGTGCGAGACTGGCCAGGCATGACTTGCTCCGTGCTGTATGTCAGACTGCCAGTTGAATTACCAAATGGACAGAGCAACGAGACATGGATCTTTTCCACCTCATATGGTATATAAACTTTACCTCCCACTACCGCATGACTTCGTGGGTGGGCGGCAAACTGGAAGATGTCTTGTTGAAGCAATACTCTGACGCAGATCTCGCAAGCGACATTCGAACGCATCGTAGCACGAGTGCCAGTTTTCAAGCCATTTGGGGCCCTTGCACTAGAGCTGGACAGTCTATGGGATCGCAGCGACATACATGCGTTTCCCACAGCACACTTGAGGCAGATATTGTCGCTGCGGACCTTGCGTTGCGCAAAGAACTGCTTGCAGCACTACCGCTTTGGGAAATACTGCTCGACAGACCAGTGCGATGTTTGTTGTTTGAAGACAATCAAGCAGATTGTAAAGTCATCAAAGCAGGCGAATCAATGAAACTCCTGCACCTAGCGAGAACACATCGGATTGATGCAGCAGCTGTGTCCGAACAGTTTTCTCGTGGCCTTGTTGAGCTCCAGCACGAAAGAACTCAAAACGAGGCTGCAGACATTGGAACCAAGAGGTTCGCTGACCCTTTGGCTCGCGTTAAAGTTTATACCTTGTCAACATTGGTGCAACCAAATTCTTGGCCGCTAAGCGGCGCCAGGACTATCTAGATTCGACGTTTTCAGACGGACTTCCCCTGAAACCCGGGGGGATTTCGAAGCCCCGCTCAGGCCCTAGTTCGGCCTTGCGGAGAGGAGCAATTGCACTTAGTAAAAAAGATGAACAAAAAGAAGAAGCGCCCCAATAAGGGCACGCCCGTTATGGCCGCCCCCGGCAAAGCCGTGGTGGCATACGCTCCCAGCATAGCTGTGGTTGCGAATGCGCCCTGCCTAGCCGTGGAAGCAGGTGACAATGCTCTTATAATGACCGAAGTAGGTTACAGTAGAAGTTCCGAGAAAATCAGAACGATGGAGGACACAACTACGAAAAGTTCCAATCGTGAAATGAAAGCAATGTTTGGCATGGCGAACAGCGGAACTGAGTCATCTACTTCGATATTGCCGAGAGATACGCAAGATATACCTGACCACAACCTTCTCCTTCCTCATCCTCCACCTGCGGCGGCTGCCAATTTTCTGGACAAGAAGGATGCGTGGACACAACAAGGACAGAGTTTGAAACGATGGCATTTCGTTCCGAGACTTGTTGCTTTACGCCAGCAATCGGTGAATGTCCCATCGACCCGGAAAAGTTAGATGATAGGCGTCGCACCTATGCCGTCAATACCCAACAAGGTTTGACGGTTGACCGTATTGATAATTGGCGCGACGAAGATTCCAGCGATGGTGACCATTGCCCAAGTAGATGGACCGGATACACAGAGTTCTGGATCCAAGAAGATTGCGCCCCGGCCACTCAGTGGACCGGGGAAAGACTCTTGTTAGAATATCGCTGTGGTCCTCAGAGCAGGATAGGAAACACCAAAAAATAGTTGACAACTCGTGCAAGGTGATTCGATATATTGAGTCGGAAGATATGAGGACGGATGAGGGACTTAGGTTAGCTTTGAACGATAGTAAAATGTCCAAGGGAAAACACATTACGTTGTGGGGCTCTATGCTTTGCACGGGGGGTTCTCTTTGGCAGTATGTGAACGAAGCGCATTATTTTAGTATTGGAAATCATAGAGCGATGCGTAGGCTTCGTGGTATTAGGACTGACTTCAGATATTTGTTCTGGAGTTTCCGTGATGTTGCCCGCGCTGTGCACAAAGCGGGGGGCGTTGTTTGCGTTGAGTGGCCTACCCAGTGTAATTAGTGGAGAAACCATCAGGTAACAGACTTCATGAGAGAGTTAGAGTTTGTTAAGACGGCGTTGCATGGATGCGCGTACGGATTAAAGGATAGCAAGGGTAATTTCATGAAAAAGCCCTGGACGATAGCTTCTACCTCCTCTGTCGTTGCGGAGGGACTTGAGCGCAGATGTGACGGCACGCACGAGCATGTTGAAGCTAGAGGACGTGAATGCAAGAGTGCAGAAGATTACACATATGCTTTTGCTAGACAGATCAATTCTGTTATTGCTCGAGCTGCTGAGAGATCTTTGTCGTCTCGTCGTCGTCCTATCTCCTCCTCTGATCACGTTTGTGCCGCTGCCGTTTCGTCTCTTGAGCTTGCGCGGGCTGCCCCGCGGCCCGCCCCCCCTCGGATCGAGTGGTCGCCTTGCGGTGACTACGCGAGCCTAGCCTGCCGCGGCCCCCGCGCGCCCGAGAGAGCATCGACCAAACCCATGTGTCGACCGTTGGGTGACCCAGCGGTTAAACCGTCGGGGGGGGGGGGGGGGCGTTGCTTCGATCTTCAACAAGATTCAATACATAGACGAACTCATTTCCGACTCACTCGAGGTGGAAAATCCAGAGAACGAGATCAAAGAAAATGCTCCCCCCGACACAATTCGATATGCTACCTCACCAGCTCAGCCGAGTGAAGAAGCTTGCCCACCGGCTCAGCCGGATGGGAACGAGGCTAGAGATTTTAGCCCGAACGGTGTCGTATTTGATGAAGACATCGAAATGGAAGCTGGTGTTGCGATTCGCGGAGAAGAAATAGTTGCTCGTCAAAGGGCAGCAGAAACAGCCTTCCAAGACGGTCAGCCCGCAAAGAAGGCGGCCAACCCCGGTCCAGGGGACATTGACCGCTGGAAGGACAGACCAACTTTCCGCTGCTTTCGTGACAAATTTGGTGCCTACCGGGAATGTCAAATTTGCACTTAAGAAAAGGTGGAGTTGGCGCTACACGATGTGGAGGCATGACATCATGTATATGCGGAGCGACAAGGTCGTGACCGCGCTGAAGGCAGACCTAGATGCAGCATCGCAGACAATCTTCCAACGGCTGTACTCCCAGGTCTCGCAGGATCCGTGGACAGTACACTGGGCAACTTTCGAACGAAAGGCAACATGCCGTTTCGAGTGTGTTCCCCCTGGCCTGGGCCAAATCTCCGTCGGAACGTTCTTTCAGACGTACCCTGATGAAAAGACGAGGTTGGTCAGTAAGTCGTGCGCGAACCCGCCAGGGGAGGCTCGCCATGCAGTTCGAACGCTCGAGAAAGGAGAAGTCATTGGCCCCGCTGTCGGCCCTGCTGTGCGGTGTGAGACTATATATGGAGACTTCGCGAGCGTACCAGTGATAGACCACTGGACAGAAGGATCCCCCGAGGTGTGGGTGAACATCTGGGGCCCTTCTCCCCGAAAGCCACCCCGTGGCGCAGCCGCCGGGGACGTTTGGGGGACCATGTTTGCTTTTCTTGTGGTCAAAGGCTTGTATCACACGCCAGTGCACGCTGTCGAGGAGGCTCTTACTGCCACGGCAAGAGCGAACTATTTTGAGACCTCTCCTCAACAGGCGATACACTGGCGCAGAAAGCAGCGCCCGTGGAAGAGACCGCAAAACCTTGAGGCACGGTTTGCCAAGGACGGCCTCGATCCAGAGGCCAAAGAGCAGTCGCCGCCGAAGAGGCCGCGGACGACAGAGGAGGCACCGAACGACTCAGTCGCTTCGGCTAGCCACCAGGTAGCCTCGCACGGCAACCAGCCCTCTTTGGGCAGCCCTGGAGCCGGACAGCAGGCGGCCGGCGGATCATCCGCCGACCCAACCTCAGGTCATACTGACCCTCCCAGCGCAGCCGGCGGGGCATCTGGTGGCGGCTCACCCCCCGGCCCAGCCGGCGGCGGTGGAGCTCCGCCAGGGTCAGGCGGTTTCTCCTCGGGATATAATCCACCCGCTCACCCCTCCTCAGGAGGTGGTGGAGGGGATGGACCGCCTGAGTCGGGTCCAACCGCAGTCGAAGCTGAGCCGGATGACCCGCCCTACATTGGGCGAGGTCCCTGGAACGTCTTAGACTATCTTCGGACGCAGGGAGATTTTGCGGCCAATCCCAGGGCCCCCACCAACGACTGGCAGGAGAAGGTGAACGAGATCCTTGATCTTTATATTGGGATCACAGACCCAATGATGAAGACCTGGGCAGTCAAACTGAGATTTCTTAAGAAGTGTCAGGCCATCTCGCAAATCGCCAGGGTCAACGGACATTCGCGGTTTCCATTTATAGGAGAGGACCTTGCGGCCATGTCAGACACAGGGAAACCCGTGACAGATTTCTTCCGCCCACTGTGCTTGATGAAGAGTGGGTCGAATACTTATTGGTCTTGTTCTCTTCACATTGTGTCAGATTCCACAACTGTATTCAAGGATGGACCCGGGAAGGCGAAGTCTAGCCTGCTCCCTGAGTACAACCTGGGAGAAACCGTGTTTGGAAGTTCACAGAACGCCAGCAGTGGAGCTTTGGTCTCGGCCATTCGGGAGGCTTTTTCAAACTTTCAGTGGGGCAAGAATGGGCACTTCAAGAAGGGGACCCACACTCCGACACGCTTCACCTTTTGGAACTTCAACGACATTGTTGATCACACATGCGAGTTGAACGGAGTTGGCACTGGGCCAAAAAGACAGGAAAACCCACTCGCATTTGCAGGAAGCCTCAGAACAATGGTAGAGGATGCGGTCAAGCTGGTGGACGACGCGATGGGCCGTTCATCCGATGGGGCGATTGAGATTATGTATGTTGGTGGGGACCACAAGTGCTGGCAGGTTGATGGAGGTGGCGCAGACCCGATGTGGGGCGATGTTGCCACCCTTGTTCGGGCCAGAATGAACCGTCGGATCGAACGCTACAAAGCCATAGGAATGATTCCTAGGATAATGATCCTCGACGGAGTGAGCCTCCACCGACAGCTTAGGCATCGCTCAGGAGACACCTTTCACTTTAATGCGAACCACCAGGGCTGCAATTTGAACAATGGTGTGCAAATAGTGAGCGCGAACGCTGGCCAGTTGCGTGCAGACTACTTGGCCAAAACTGCCAAGCTCGCCGTGTTATTCTTCTGCCAACCTCCGGCGGCTCAGCCGCGCGGAATGGCCGCATAACGTGCGCGACGAGAGAGGGCGGGTATGCTCAGCAGGAAGCGGCCGTTAGTGAGCAAGTCATGCACTGGCAGAACTGGGCCCCGTCCGCGGGCAACATGCCCACGTCCATGCTCAATGCTCGCCCATTCAGGTCAGTTTTGGGCAGAGATGATTTTCCAGCCGTCTCAGACGGTTCTGGAGGTGGCGCTATACACTCATATTATTCAAAGGTTTCTGTGAACTTTCTCAAGCGGGGAATGGCATATGAGGATTTTGCCCCATGGAAAGACGACATCTACTTCTTGCCGCGCGGAGGAATTTTCTGCCCAGGGATGTCGCCGAGAGGGAAAAACCAAATATCGGAGGAAGAAGGCGTGCAAAATGACGAGCATATGCGCACCGCGCTGAACGAGCTGCAAAAGGCAGCGCCGGCAACGGCACCGAGCGGCTTAGCCGTTTCGGTGAGTGGCTCGGCCTCGGGTGACATAGCCATCCCTGTTCACGTCACGCCATCGGCTGGCTCCGCCGCTTCCAGCGGAGACTCAGACGTGGAACAGAAGGATAATTCCGCGATCCCTTGAGGCAGATGGATTTAGATTACATGTGAATGACCATTGCAATCTTCCCAACACGCGTCCTGAGTGGATCAAAGCGCGTGGGAGAAGACAACAGAGGGCTTCTGCGAGTGTGATGAAGAACATCAGCAGTAACCAACAGCAGGAGCGAAAGTGGGTAAATGGGGAATTTACGCGCATGGCTTCAGCAGGTCAGATTTTTGGGAACAGCCAGCCAGGCAATTTCCCTGCTTGGGTTCCAACGGACGCCGCGGCTCAGCCGCTGGCTCGCCATGGCCATTTCTTCCAGTATTTGAAGCCCTTGACCCGAAGGTTCATTGAATGGCTTGCGTTCTCAGCCGCGAGAGCGAGAACGCAGGTTCCTGTGATCCAGGTCTGGTGGCCATTGCTGTGGAAGACAAAAATCGATCAGCACGCTCGCCCAATATCTTGCCCTGCTCTGGCAGCCTTCGACTGGCCAGAATATCAAGACGATATCGTCGAACCGGTGTTGGGTTGGGAACCCTGAGGATCCAGAGCTCTATAAAATAGAGTTGAAATGAGAACGCAGCAAAAAAATAGAGTATTCTATTTTATAGAGTCTGTAGTTGTGATAACAAGAAAACACACAACAATGAAACATTGTTTCATGGTCGAACACGAATTCGCGCACACTTTCGCCAGGGCACCCCGATCGGGAAGCGGCGGACTACTCGCACGCCTCACAGCTCCCATGAGAGCTCGCGGGTTTCGCGCGGGGCCAAAAATCGAAACGCTGCCTCCCTTATCGGGGGCCTTTTCTCGGGATTCGCACGCCTCGGGGCCGCGATCTTGGCCCGCGGATATGTCCGCGCGCCTGGGGGCCCCGCGGACTCATGCGCCTAGGGCCCGAGTGGAGCCCTCCGCGCGGAGAGGCGGACTCACGCGCCTCGGGGGCCAGATTCGAGTCCGCGGATTTCGTTTGAGAGCGCGTTTTGAAAAGGACCCGCCCTCGAACCATGATCGCCGTGACTCACAACTCCCATCGGAGCTCGCGGATTTCGCGTGGGGGCAAACATCAAAACGCCCGATCGGGATTTTAGACAGACGCGCATGGGTGGCCCCTTAGGGGCTTGCGGATTGCGCGTGGGGCATTTTTTTCGGGAATCGCAAGCCTCGGGGCCACGATCGCGACCCACGGATAGGTTGGCGCGCCTGGGCCCCCGCTGTCGGGGGTGCGGACATACGCCCGTTGCGCCCGAGTGGAGCCCGTCGCGCGCCTGGGAGCTAAAGACGAACTCACACGCCTCGGGTGCCATCTCGAGGGCCGCGGATTTCGTGGGAGAGCGTCTTTTGAAAAGGGCCCGTCCTCCATCCATGACATCTGCGTCTGGGGGGGGTACATTTCCCTCGGCGATCTTCGTGGGGGGCGCGCCGAAATCCAGTCCTCTGGACCCGGCGGAGGGTGCAGTGCAGGGCTTGTGCGGTGAACCCGAACCCCCGATTTGGATTCCTCATCCCTCCTTCCTCCCTCCTCCCCCTCTATAGCCGTTTTGGCTGGAGAATGGTTAAAGTGAGCGCAGGGCACATCCCGAAGTTCTGTTGGAAAACTCCCGTCGGACGTTGCCTGATTCGCGGGGCCATGTCGGTCCACACTCTGGCCGATGACTCGGGGACGGCGACGCAGGAGGCGTCCATGGCCATCGCCGCCCAGTGGCCCGAGGATCCGGCCGAGTATCCGAGCATGCCGCGGTCTGCTGGCGCGGCGGCGCCAAGCGGTGGCGAGAGCGATGGTGAGCCAGCTCCGCCCCACCAGGCAGCTGAGGACCCCGAGCCGCCAAGTCAGCCAGCTGGGCGTGGTGGCCCCTCCGAGTCATGGATCTTGGACAGCCTCGCTCGGCAGTTCGACGATAAGTCCCAGGAGACAGGGAAGCGCGGCCATGGCGTCGTGGATTCCGAGCGGCACGTCCGCCATAAGAGTGACTCCGTCGAGACGGTCGAGAGCAGCGCTCCGCAGGGCGAGCTAAGCCAGCCACCGACGCCGTTGCCGATCCAATATGCCCCACGTCCCTCGGTTCAGTGGTAGAGATCAGGGCGCGATCGACCTCGACACGTTGGAGGGCCACTCGGAGCCCGAAACGTTGCCTCCTGACAGGCAGCCGTCGGCAGCGGCCTGGCGCTTGAGTCTGGAGGGGGATGAGGGGGACATCCCAACGGAGCAGGCCTCGCCGACGATCGAAGTGGACGACGCTGCCAAAGAGGCGATGATCGCCGACCAGAGGCGCAGGCTCGAGGAGGCGGAGGCGGCGAGGAAGCCCACCGACGACGAGTCCGTGCTCGCGGAGAGTCGCAAGCTCGCGGCGGATGCGGCCCAGGAGACGCAGCGCTGGGAGGAGAGCCGCAGGCTCGCAAAGGAGGCGGAGGAGAAGAGGGCGGCGGCGGAGAAGGAGGAGGCAGAGCAGGTCGCGCAGGCCGTGGCGACCTCCATGAGAGATCACAAGTCCAGGAGGGTCGAGGACGTGCTCGGGGGGCGGCCGCTCTCGATCCGGGGGCCGCGCCCGATCCAGGGCAGTTTCCGCGGGGGGGTCCAACTCCTCCCCTCCCTCCTCCTCCTCCTCCGCTTCCTCCTCGTCCCGCGTCTTCCCCCTGCTCCTCCTCCTCCTCCTACCTCCTAGTCATCATCATCATTCCTCGCCTCTTCGTGCTCCTCGTATCCTCCTCCCTCACCGCCTCCTTATCCTCCTCCTCGTCCTCCTCCTCTTTCTCTTACTGCTCCTGCTCGTCCTCCCGCTCCTCAACCTCATCGAGTATCCGCCTTTGTCGCCAACGTTGTCCCTCGCTTCTGGTTGGACCTCCGCGTTCGACGTCGACGACGACGACGACGAGGACAGCACTCCAGTGTCGTCGTCGTCGTCGTCGTCGTCGTCGTCGTCGTCGTCGTCGTCGTCGTCGTCTAGGTCGTCGTCGTAGCCGTTATCGTCGTCGTCGTCGTGATGATCGTCGTCGTAGCTGTCGGAGTCGTCGTCGTCAACGTCGTCGTCGACGTCGCAATCGCTCCGTCTCGCCTCCCCCGCCCCGAGGATCACCCAGCGACGCCAGAGAAGCTGGTCCGGCCTTCTTCGCGCAGGGCGCAGGAAATCTTCCACGAGCTCGAGGAGCACTCCCGCCCCTGCCTTTCTCATTGCTGTTATCCTCCTTGCGCGCTGGGCAGTCCTTGAGGTTCGGGTTTGGCGGCAATCCAACGCGGCGCTTGAAATTCCAATGCATTTTCAATTGCATTGGATTTTGCGTTGGATTTGCGCCAAGCTCGCCCCCCAAAGACGGCTCAGCGCGGCCCAGGTCCTGCACAGGAGGAGGAGGAGGAATAGGAGGAGGAGAAGGAGGAGGAGAATGACCAGAGAGAACCCGGCAATCCGGGATGCATCAACGATGCTGCTATACACCCTCCCGCCCATGCAGGTCCCCTCCTCATATGTCCATGCAAGTATTCTTGGGGATGAGCCTCAACTCCCGCGCTCCCACTGCCCCCCGTTCTCCCCCTCCACCATCGCCTCCACCGACCCTCTCATCGCATCATTCCGTAATCATTTAGGTTCGAGCGGGGCCGAACCGAGTTTGCCTTGCATGTGAAGGCCTCTGATTGGCCAACACGGCCCATAGGCGAGCGTGGATGGCCCCGAAGAAGGACGTCGACAACAGTATGTCGACGCAGGAGTTGGTCAAGCAGTTGTCCCGAGTTTGGGCCTTCCACATCACGACCGCGGAGAAGGTAGACTACGCGGTTGGGAACGTGTCCGAGTGCCCCGTCCAGAAGGCCCTCATTCTCAAAAACAAGGATCTCCTGCGCGAGACGCGCGACGTGCAGAAATACATGAGCCAGTCCACAGCGAAGGACAGGGGTCATATGCACCACGACGACGACGACGACGACGACGACGACGACGACGTCGTCGTCGTCGTCGTCGTCGTCGTCGCACGAGCTCGGCCGAGCTCGTACGAGCTCGGCCGAGCTCGGCCTTCAGGGGCTTAAGTTTCCCCCCCGCTCGGGGCCGCTGTTTCGATCGGCCTTCCGCCTCCCCCAGGATGCTCTCCTGAAGGTCGCGATGCGCAACGAGGAGTCGTGGCACCTGGTCGCGTCGGGGGCCAGGGCCTGGTCGCGTGACACGGCGAAGCAAATCAGAGCGATGCTGCGACATGTTTCGCAGGCGGTCTCCAAGACCTCGGGGGTGAAACGTTGATGCAGTTTGTGCTTCGTTCCCCCACGAAAGCAGTGTCGAAACTAATCGCTGTCGGGGGGACTGGTGCCACGAGTCCTCGTTGCTTTCTTCCAGGACCGTCAAGTGGGCGGATGTCTTCAAGGACGACGGCGAGGACGAGCCTGGAGACCAGGTGGGCGACGAAAGTGACGATGATGATGAGGAGGAGCCGCAGCAGGAGGCTCAGGGCAACGGCAAGTCGAAGGGCCCACTTCTCAAGCGGCCAGCGGCAGCAAGCGCCTCCAGCCCGATGGAGGCCGCGGCCGATCCGGCTGCGGCGGCCGCGGCGGAGCCCATCCCGAACAAGAAGCAGAAGCAGAAGGGCACCTCCTCCAAGCTCGACATCTTGGAGACCCGCGACGGGTGGAACTTCGGATGGACTCCTACGATGACGGTTCCATTTCCTGAACACCCCGCCCTCTAACGCACTCTGTATGCTTTCAGACCTCGGCGAGGTCGAGCTTAAAAAAGCCGGTGGGTCAAAATCCAATGCATTTTCCATTGCATTAGATTTTGCAGTGGATTTCGGGAGGGGGCCTGGGATCACAATAGGAGTAGCCCATCTGAAGTTCCTCGCCGCACAGGCTGCCTGGAGGTGCCGCGAGGGAGAGGTGGTGCCAGAACACGCCAGGGGGGAGAAGAAAGGCGACGCGCCGACCCTGATCGCTACGTGGCCCGACGGCATGGAGTGGGCAATTCCTGGAACCTCGCCCGAGGACGACGTAAGCAACGAGAAGTCCACGAGGGTCGACCTTGGGATCTGGGAGGGCACCCGCACGACCAAGGAGAAGGGCGAGGAGACGGTGAGGGTGGCCAAGGTGAACCACAAGTCCAGGGGCCATTGGATTCAGACCAAGTGCGGCTCGTCTCAATGGATGCAGCTGATTGGCTACGACCCCAAGCACGATCAGGCCGCTCAGGCGCTCATGATCGACTTTGCGAAGCGCTTCTGCAAGAATGAGGTCGACAAGGCGAAGGCGGAGGCCGAGAAGAACGAATGGCTCCTCACGCGCAAGAAGGAGGGCACGGCCAAAGGCAAGGGCAAGAAGCAGGCGTCAGGGGAGACGGCCAATCCGGGCAAAGGCGTGGGCGCTGAGCAGTCCGAGAAGCAGCCGCCCGACGAGGAGGAGGAGGCCGAGTTCGGAGATGATAAGCCCGCTGAGGACGAGGCCGAGGATGGAGAGACGGACGAGGCGGCAGACGCAGGCGAGGACACCAAGCCGACTCCGAAAGCCAAGGCGAAGACGAAGGCCAAGGCGAAAGCGAAGGGCAAGGGGGGAAAGAAGCCAGAGCCAGCGACTCCCGAGCCCGTGGCCATGGACATCGACAAGGAGAGCCCCAAGGACCTGGAGAAGGCGGTGCCGAAGGCTGCGCCGAGCACTCCAGCAACGCCGACCGTGCCGAAGGAGCCCACGCCCAAGGCGCTGCCGAAGGCCACGGACTCCGCGGCGACGAACGGCAAGATCGTGCGCGCGAGCCAGGGCAGCATCGGGGCCAAGGGCACCGCCGCGGGTGAGACGGACCAGGTTGACAAGTCAGTGATCGTGGCCGACATGCCCAAGGGCCCCATGAAGTTCAGGTTGCCAACCATCGATGAGGACCCCTGGGACATGTAGCCCTCGGTCGTCGCGCTCGCCATGGATGGGATTCAGCTCTCGCTTGAGAGCAGGGGCCACGAGAAAAAACACCATCATCGTCATCATCATCATCGTTATGATTTATCCCGTTATTCACTCCCCCAGCCTCCCCTCGCCCCTCCTCCTCCATGCACCTCTATGTTTCGGGCACCGCTGGGCATCCGGTAAGGAGGGGAGAGGTATGAGGTGGAGGAGGCGTATTGACGGGGATGAGGATGATGATGATGAGGAGGGGGAGGACCGAGGGGGATGGGAAGACGACGACGTGGAGGAGGAGATGAGCGAGGGAGGAGCGATGAGGAACACAACGACGACGACAGCGGGAGTGGCCTGACTGAGATACTTAGGGTTCGAGAATTGTTTGACTCTGATGGGTTCGAGAGCTCTGGGCCTCCGTCTGAAAGACGCGTCGCCAACCACTGGACTCGCATCGAAGACGCCTAGGTACCCCTCTCCCCCTCGGTGTGCATTGGCCCTTGGTATGCTCCTTACTTTCGGAGAGGGGGAGCGAGAGACTCAGATGGCGCAATCCAACGACGCGGGCAGGGGGTGTCGATCGACTCACGGGGGAAGCTTCATAGAGGCCTTCGTCCGAGTCGCTCGTGCCCCCCGTCTGCGTCGTTGGGCGCCGCCGTCTGGATCGCTCGGTCATTCCTCCATGTCGTTCGCTCGAGCTCCCATCCGCTGCTCCATCCACCCCCGTTGCAGGAGTCGATCAAGCATTGCATCCAGGAGAGGCTCGACGGCATCGACGAGCTGCGCATCGACGCAGCCATGAGGAACGCGTGGGGCTGCCAGGAGATCAAAGATGTGATGGCGGAGAAAGGAGCTGGCAGTTGAACGCCCCCCTTAACTCCAGCTCCTCTTGCTCCTGGCCTTTTCCACTCCCTCCTCATGTTCCCACTCCCGCTCCTCCTGCCTCCTCCAGCTCTCTCCCCTTATACTTCCTCCCCCCTGCATCCCCGCGGGGGGGAGGACGACGACGACGACGGCGACGACGACGAAGACGACGACGACGAGGACGATGACGAGGACGACGACGACGAAGACGACGACGACGACGACGACGACGATCTGCAGGACATATTGATCTGACTTCGACAATGCAGAGCTTGCTCAAAGACGTCGACGCCGACGGCCACCTGACCAAGCCAGCACGCTGGGGCTTGCACGCGGCTCCCAAGACATCCGGCGACACCACCGCCCCTACCCAGGCCGAGGCGAGTGCTGGCCGCAACAAGGGGACAGTCTCGGCCGAGCTCGCTTTTTGGGAGGAAATCAAAAACGGAAACTGGTTTGTTTCAACAGATGGGAGAGTCTCATCAGTGGCGGGGCGATGGCAACGAGCCACGGAAGAGGATCCGGCGATGAAGGCCAAATACGATGCGATTACTGGTGTTGGAAAAAACTGTAAAAAAGCAGCTTTCCGCACCGAGTGGGCAAAAAAGGAATATGATACTGCGAAGGATCCTCGGGGTCAAATTTAAGATCCCCTGTTGACGACGACGACGACGATGACGGCCACGACGACGACGCCCGCTCCCCACTGCTCACCACCCACCAAACCACCCCAACCCAACCCGAAGGCCTCAATTTATCCTCGATTTCCAGTGGGGGGGGGGTCGGGGAACGTCGAAAAAACACATGGAACCCGTACCCCCCCCAACCCGAATTCGGGTCAAATTCGGGTCTTCGGGTTGGGTTGGGGTGGTTTGGTAGGTAGTCACACTGCCGCCCCCCCATGAGGAGAAGGCTTCCCTCGTCATTACGGAGGCGAAGCAGGATTTCGTGAAGGGCATCTACCGCCCGCTCGGGAGAGTGGCAGTGGAGGAAGGAGGTGGAAAGTTGGGCTGGATGCAGGCCGCTCGGAACAAAACGCCAGGGCACTCCCCCCTCTTGGTTTCAACCCGCTGGCCCGATCTCGGGCGCCAGGCGTGATTAGACGGGATCCGGGCCCCTGCCCCCGCGGGGTCCCTATAGAGGAGGATGGGGGGAGGGAATGGGAGTGGACGGAGAGGGAGGAGCTAGGGGGGGTGGCAGTGGGGGAGAGGATGTCCGTGGAACAGATGGGGGTCTTTCGGGGTGCGGCAGGGGATGGAGGATGCGGATGCCCAGCCCAGGCATCCAAGTACTTCAGCAAGTGCATGCAGATGGGCCCCCCGTGGATAATCTACTGCCCGCTCACAGAATCATTGAGGTGCCTTTATCTGGAGACTGCGCCCCGCTTGGCCGCACATGGCGATCGCGCAGAGTAGATCATTTGGTCAACTCGATCCGATTAGTCCCTGTACTGATCGTCGCTCCTCACTCCTCGCTCCTCTTCACTCCTCGTTCCTCCTCACTCCTCGCTCCTCCTCCCTGGTCCTGCTCTTCCTCCTCCTCCTCCTCTTCCTCCTCCTCTTTCCTCTTCCCTGGTCCTGCTCTTCCTCCTCCTGCTCTTCCTCCTCCTCGATTCCTTGACTGATTGGCTTCGATCTACCCTTATCAATCCCTGGATTGATCAGCCCCGATCGCGGAGCAAACACAATTTGCATACAACCAAGGGTTTCATGAACACCTTCACCCAGGCGTGGTCCACGCACCAGGAGTGGGAGAACAACCCGAAGGGGGTCCTCGACAAGAAGATCGCGGACATTCGGGGTGAATTTCGTCACTCATCCGGCTGCTTATGCCCCCCCTCCTCCCCCTCCTCATTTGCTGTTGCATTTGCTTCTTCCTTCCCCTCGCCCCCCATCCTGGGGGAAGCCAAAGGGATGAAAGGAAGAGGAAAAGGAGGAGGGGGAGGAGGAGAAGGCCGCCGAGGTTTCCGACGCCGTCGGAAACCTCGGAGGGAGGGGCGGGAAGAGAGGGCGCGGAGAGAGGGGGGCTCTTCCTCCTCCTCCTCCTGCTCCTCCTCCTCCTGAGCCCTCCTCCTGAGCCCCCATCCCCCTCCTCGTCCACTTCGTCTTCCTGAGACCCGTCCGTCACGCCCTCCCCCCCTGCGCAGGAGCTGGAGCAGACGGCCGAGGCCGAGGCCGCGACGGCAGAGGCCGATAAGAAGCGGAAGAGGATCACTGGCAAAACGCCGTCGGACCCGCCGCCGCCGACGACGGGCAGCGGAAACACGGGCGACGACAAGACGGGCAGCAGTAAGGAGGGCATCGGCAAGACGGGCGGCGATGGCGGCAGCGAGGGCGCGGTGGCAACAGGAGGAGAGGAGGCCCCGAAGGAGGAGACGCCGAAGGAGAAAAGGGCGAGGCAGGCGAGGGAGCGCGCTGAGGCTAAGAGGGCAGCGCAGGAGAGCGAGAATAAGGCTGCCCAGAAAGAGAAGACCGCGACGGCTAGGAAGGCGCTGATGCGCTACAGCTCGCTGAGCGCTAACGTCGCCATGATCAACAACAACGCGAAGACCGTCGCCACGTGGGCTTTCGCCAAGACGGATCCGGAATGCCCGAAGATGAACCAGGAGTTCGAAAAGGTCATGACCGTGATCATGAATGACGATACGCTTAAGCTCATCGTGGGCCAGGAGTTCGCGAAGCTGAGGGCCGTGCTCGGCAAGGATCGCTACAACGACGGCATCGACAGCCTCGCGCTTCTGAACCCCCAGCTCGACACGCTGGCCAGCAGCATCGGCATCTTGATGGACAGCCACTCCTCCAGGATGACCAGGCTGGGAACCCAGAAGGCGGACGGGCAGTGACGTGCTGTTTCTGAGCGGTTTCAATAACTCCGAGGGGGTTGCATCTGGGCGTATGAAAGATCATTTTTCTTTTTTTTTTTTTTTTTTTTTTTTTTTTTTTTTTTTTTTTTCTAGTTTTTTTTTTTTTTTCTTTTTTTTTTTTTCTTTCCTTTTTTTTTTTTTTTTTTTTTTTTTTTTTTTTTTGTTTTTTTTTTTTTTTTGTTTTCTATTGTTTCTTTTTTTTTTTTTTTTTTGTTTTTTTTTTTCCCTTTTTTTTTTTGTTTTTGTTTTCTTTTTTTTAGCTTCACACAACTTTTTTTTTTTTTATTTTTTTTTTTTTTTGTTTGTTTTTTTTTTTTTACCATTGTTTTTCTTTCCTCTACTTTCTGTTCTCAGTGCGTTCAGTGGCTCTGAGGACATTTCGTTGCCATGTGTAACGGCGCATGTCTGTGCAGCGGGGGCCATTTTTTTTTTTTTTTTACTTTTTTTTTTTTTTGTTTTTTTTTTTTAGCGAGGCTTTCAACCCTCGAAGTTTCATTGCAGCTAGAGGGCCATCAAGAGTTACCTCCCTTCCTCGGCACATTTGGCCTTTGGGGGCCAATGCACGGCCCAGACCGGTGAAAACCATACTCAGACCGGCGAAAATTATGCGGTGGAAAATGCGGTGGAAAATCATTTTCCAATGCATTGGAGAATGCGGTGGAAAACGACGGGATTGATCATATGTCTCCGGCAGGATGCGGTGGAGAATGGTTCCCACTTCATTTTCCATCGCAATGGAAAATGCGATGGAAAATTTGCGCCTCACAGGCGGAAGAGAAATCTGATGGAAATCAAGCCGTGGGAGGTAATGAAGCCCCAAGATGCTGCGCCAAGTGCATTTCGCGGTCCTGCTACGCCAGTCTCAGCAGGATCGCTAAGCGTTGAGCGTTGCATATACTCTGGCGCCTGCCCGTTCGAGCCAAGCTATCCTTGCGCGCTCTCCCACGTGCCGCCCAGCTGCCCCTGCCCCACGCCTGCTCGGGCGATTTCCCCGCTTCGGCGCCAGGCGCTTCCTTGCTATCCATTCCCTTGCCTCCTCCCTTGCCTCCTCCCTTGCCTCCTCCCTCTTCCTTGTTATTTTCATCCTCTCCTTCTTCGCCTCATCTCTACTTCTCCTTCTCCGCCCCTCCTCCTCCTCCTTCTCCTCGGCTTGGCCTTGGGGTCGGCGGGGTGCCAGAGAAGGCCGCATCATAACTCGGTCGCGGCTCTGGCGGTCGTCGGGGATCGGGCCTCCCCCCCGAGGGCAAGGGGGACTCAGAGGGGCGCAAGAGGGGGAGGAGTGGAGGAGGGCAGGATTGCGGGGGCAACTGAGGGTAGGGGCCATACGATGACGATCATAATGATAACGACGAGGATGATGATTGCAATAATCTAGCCCTCGTTGGTTCAAAATGAACCGTGCGTGGCAGGGGCGCACCCAGCAGGAGCGCCAGGCTGGGTCGCAACTTTTACAACATTTGCTTACTTTATATGCGACATGTAAGTTAACCGCAACAGATTTCTCAATCGCCTGCTACTTCGCAAATCTAGCAGGCGTCCAAGGTGGAGACTTCGCCAGATATGGAACTGCGCCAGATTCAAGCTCGGGTAATTTTCAGAAACATCTTGACGTGGCTATACCAGACCGCACTCCTTTGTTTATAGTTGACGTCCCTTTGATGTGCGGCAAGAGCGAGCATAGAACTATCGAGAGGCTCCCCATGAGCGCTTTTTGGCAAACATTGGAAGCTGAGCTAGAGCAGGACCCTACCACGATTAGCATTCTCGAGTTGCCGAGAGATCAGCGCCAGCCGAGTGTGCTGGACGTACCTGCATACACGGATCACCCAACGGTCCTGCAAGCTCGGAGGGACAACGTGATGGACCCGGTACCCATTGCTGTGTACGTAGATGGAGTTCGCTTTATTTCACAAGCGGCTGGCCGCTCCGAAACCGTGCTCGGCGTTTGGGGCATAAACCTCCTGAGCGGCAAGTGATGGGAGCGTTTTCCAACACCACCACCACCATAAGTTGGAGGGGGGAAGAAGGAGGACGAGGAGGAGGACGAAGAGGAGGAGGACGAAGAGGAGGGGGACGAAGAGGAGGAGGAGGAGGAGGAGGGCACCCTCCCCCTCCAACTTATGGTGGTGGTGGTGGAAAACAGGCCCATCAGCAAGCGCCACTTTCTGGCTCCGCTGAAGTCTGGCGATGTTTGTCAGTGTGGCTGCCGCGGCTGGTGCTCAACTCAACCTCTTCTTCAGGCTGTCCAGTGGCAGTTGGTCCACATGCAGCGGGGCCAGCGCCCAGCCACATCGTACAACGGTGAACCTTGGGGCGGGCAGACCTGGATGGACCCCGATGAACCTCTTTCGTATCGCATTGTTCTTTTATATATAAAAGGGGATTGGAGCGAACATTCCCACGCCATGGGCCTGGCGTCGTGGGCTAGCAAATATTCACCGTGCCAGTATTGCGCCCTCACGAAAGCAGAGGTCGGCGACCTGCACGAGAACATGCGGGCAGAGCCGCAGTGGTATCTCAGGTCGCACGAAGATTATTTTAACGCTTGTCGGGCTTGCGAGGTGAACGTTGCGATTCACACTCTAGCTCAGAGGGAGAGTTTCATCCGAGCGCTACGTCCAGCGAAGGCTAAAAAAGATATCGGGGGGCTCTGGGTCAGAGATGATGTCGCGATCCACGGAGTGAATTTGAAAAAGGGGGACCGCCTTGAACCTAGCAGGGCGGTGCCTGACATTTTCGGTTTGTCTAAGTTGGCTGTCCCTTTTACTGCGGTTCTATGGCGTCCTCGGCGTGCAGATAGGGACAATGAGATAATAGACTGCTTGCACCACAGGTGCCCGCTGTTCTGCGAGGAACTCGGCACTTCCCCTCACCGCGCCCTCGCAGTGGACGCCCTGCACACGCTGTTTTTGGGACCAGTTATTCGTTTCATATCATGTGCGTTATGGAGAATACTCCTTATGAATCCGTGGCGGGTGAATGGGGACATAGACACCGTGCTGGAGCTGGGGATCCTGTGGCTCAGAGGCGACCTGGAAAAATGGCAGGAAGACCAGCACGTCGACCTCAACCGCCGTGTCCACGGCCTCACACTTAAGATGATGGGCAAGCGCTGCGGCTGCACTCTCCAGGACTTATTTTTTCATTTTAGAGATGCATGAAGATGATCATAGTGATGGAGGGGGTGGGGGAGGAGAGATACTCGGAAATGGGAAGGGAGGGCCGGTGGACCAAAGAGAGAGGGATGAGTAGAGGGGAGGTTGTGATGGGGCGGGAAGCGGTCCCGAAATTGTCTGATCAACGTCTCCGAGTGTCGGTCTTGAGGGGCGAGAGGCGCAGTTTTTGTTGGTAGGATGGGGGATGAGCTAGGACTGAGAGATACCAAATGGGGGGGGCCAGGGGGAGGAGCAGGAGGAGGTGGAGGAGCGGGGCGCATACAGCAACAAAGCAGAGTAAGCATTTGCCCGCCCCTCCTGGTCGCACTCGCGGGTTCGTGGGACGTCCGCTGGGCCCGAATGCATGGGCGCTGGCAATCGTTGGAATGTTTGCGTGATTGCCCCCCCTCGCCGACCCGCCACTCCGCTGCTCCTGTCTACTCCGAGTCCCGCCGACCTCCCTTTCAGTCGTTGTCGAGTCGCACGCGCGCGCGTGCGCATTGCCCATTCAAAGCATGCTTCAGAACACTCAGCATCCGGGAGCACACATGAGTCTCAAAGCAGCTGAAGCATCTTCTTTGTTGGGATTTGCTATTTTAGAACTCAACAAATATGGTGGGGCAGCAGTCTTTGGCACCGCTCTGGTTGGGGCTGGTGGTTCCCTGAAGTCCATCATAGACCAGCTCAAAGCGGCCCCTGTCATCCCTTCCCCAGACGCAATGCGTAGCATTATGGCTTCATTGGATATGCATCTGCTCTCTACGGTGGCCTCGGGCATGGCCCTCACTCCCAAGCATCACCTCCTTGCCCACATGCTGCACAGGAGCGGGGGGGTCGGGGCATGGCGGCAGCCTCTTACTCGTTTGCACGGCTGGGCTCGCATCGAAAATCTCGACCGTAACCTCCCCTCCATCCGGTTTCAAGCAGGCTCTCGCCCGCGCGGGGGGTGGCGGGAGGAGGGGGCCGTGGCAGGCGAAAGCGGCCTGGGGGGCAGATGACTACCTACCAGACCACCCCAACCCAACCCGAAGACCCGAATTTCGGGTTGGGGGGGGTAAGGCTTCCACACGTGTTTTTTTTTCGATGTTCCCCGACCCCCCCCCCATTGGAAATCGAGGGTAAATCTGAGCCTTCGGGTTGGGTTGGGGTGGTTTGGTGGGTGGTGAAGAAGGGTGGCCATTAGCGGTTTCGTGTTACAGCCCCCGAGGATCCCGACCCATGGAACTCCTAAACATTACCATTGTTTCCAAGACGAGTCGTTGAACGCATCGCTGAGAGATATCGCGCAGTATTGCCACCGTCTCAGCTTCCCCCGCAGAATTTTCAGGCTTATCGACTTGAGGAGCAAACTAGTGACGGGAGATTTTGCGGCTAGCGGGTCATGGCTGCCGTTGGTCGCTGGCTACATGCTGCTTTGATTCTTACCTCGGGCTTCGGGTGCTTGGCAGTGGGCGTGAAGCTAGACCCATTAGAAGCTTGCTCGTCAGGGTATCAGTGGGCATCGTCAACGGCCGTCGCTCTTGGGAGGCGCGGTGCACCCTTGAATTTCGACAGTGGCACGAAGCCGTTTCTCGACACGATTGTGCATGCTATCTCCGAACGGGCACCGACAATACCTTTTTTCCTATCGTCTTTTCTTTTTTTTTGTTTCTTTTTTTCGTTGACTCTTTCCTTTCTTCGTTTAATGCGCGCCGCTCTTCCTTCTTTTTTTTTTTTGTTTTTTCGAACGGGCACCGACAATTACTCGATCGGCTGCGTTCGTTGAGATATACTCGGGCACGGCGCGCTGCACGCGAGCTGTACGTAGTCTGGGTTACCGCGCCTTCTCATTTGATGTTCTGGACCGCGCTTGGCAGGACACTCGATTTCTTAAGGGGTGCTTGTATGCAATGTGGCTTCTGGCTTCGATATGCGCAGGAGGAACGGCTTGGTTTGGCCCTCAATGCTCCACTTGGATACCAATGGCACGGGGGCACACTAAACGTACGGATGAGGACCCATACGGCAACGACATCAGAAACGACGTCAGGGAAGCGAATTGGACCTGCTTGCTCGTGTAGGCAGGGCGCAAAACAACACCAACCCAATGTCGGAGGATGGTGAGGGGGATGGCCAGGAGGAGGAAGAGGGGAAGGAGGGCGGCCAAGGCCAAACCATATTGGAATGCTCACCTGAGGTAGGCCACTGCGGAGGAAGGAGTGGCATGGAGGAAGGAAGAAAGAACTGTCTGCTGACTCCTCCTCGTCTTCCTTGTCCTCCCCATCCTCCTGCCCCTCCGTTTCCTGCATCCCCCTCATCGTCCCTCTCGTCTTCCACTACCCTCTCTCCCTCCTCCTCCTCCTCCTCCTCCTCCTCCTCCTCCTCCTCCTCCTCCTCCTCCTCCTCCCTCTCCATCTCCTCCTCCTCCTTCCCCTTCTCCTCCTCCCACCATTATTTTATCCACGGCGTTAGGCCCGAGCGCGATGGGGCAGAATCAAGGTTTGCTCGAGATGCCCCGACCCGGTGGGGGCTCCAGGCGGCCCCCCCCCCGATCCGGACATGTGGCGCGTCCAGCTTCGCCCTGATAGGTGGATCTGGACCGACTGTTCACTGAACGTGCACCTGCTCTGTACTCTTGCCTCGGGCATGGCCCCCACTCCCAAGCATCACTTCATTTTGCATATGCTGCACGGGGGGCCGCAACGGCCCCCCTCGTGGGCTCCTGCAGCTCAACAGTGGCCCACCTCTCCTCCAGAGGAAATGGATCCGGCTCGCCCCTGCGTGGCCTGCATCGTGCGTGGTTCCTCTCGGGGCAAACTATTCAACTTCGCCTCCTCTCCCTCCCGCTCCCCTCGGTTGCCCATGCCTCTACCTCTCCCTCTCTCGCTCCCTCGCTCCCCCTCTCGCCCTGAGGAGGGGGGGAGGGGGGGGGGGAGGAGGAGGAGGAGGAGGAGGAGAGCGCCTCCCCTGCCCAGGTCGATGATGGTGACGTTTTGCCACATGCGGGGCGTCCGCGTGGTCGTCGAGCAGCCCTTGAACTCGACTATCTACCGCACGGCCGAGCTCTCCGAGGCCCTGCTGATGGCCTGCGCGAAGCGCATCATCACGAACCTCGGAGCCTTCGGCGCGATCAGCGTGAAGCCGATCGAGATCTGGACTACGCTGAGTCCTCATGCTTTGCTTCCCCTTGTTCGCCGCAGGACGCAGGCCTTCAAACGGCTCGGCACCTATTCAGAGCTCTGCCCCGCTAAACGAGTCAAGAAGACTCAGGGCTCCAAGCCGAAGAAATACGGCTGGTCCAAAAAGGGGTGGGTCTCGGGTACGTACAATAGCCGCCAGAAGCAATCGTCTCAATACCCCCTAGAATTTGCGCGCGTGGCAGCGCGTGTGGTGGTCAAGGGGCTGCCAATTGAGTCGAGTTCTGATACTCGCTTGCCCGTGCCGCGTGGTTGAGCTCAGGCCGCCCCACGCTACGGAATAATTAGATGATAGGGGCGAGGTGGAGGACAGGGAGGAGGGGAGGGAAGGATGGGGAGGGATGGAGGCGAGGGAAGGAGGGGTGGGATGGAGGGGGGGGAAGGAGAGGGGGGGGCATCTCGGAGGAAAGGAGGGGGGAGGATCTGGCACCCTGCACTCATGCATGCCCCCTGGGCCCCTGGCCCACCTGGCGACGTGGGTAACCATGGCGCCCTGGATGCTCGAGCCTGCGCGCCGCAGGTGACGTTCCCTGGAGATCGAGCTGTAAAAACCTGTACGGTCGATATCTCGGACCTGGATCGCGCCCGACACTCGTTGGGGGTCGGGCCCGACGCAAATCCGACGTGGCGTCTGAAAACCCAATGCATATCCCAATGCATTGAAGTTTGCGTTGGATTTTGGCGGGCCCGACCCCCGACGAGTGCCAGCGTGGCGTTCCAAGTCTGATCCGGCGGCGTTTGGTTTCGAGAGGGGCCCCTTCCTATGTGCCCACGCATCGGTCGCATCGGTCCAGGTCTAATCCGAACAAGCTTTTTTTGGGGGTGACGATTTTCCAGCCTCGGCGGATCTTGCATTTGATGTTGGATTTGATTTCGGCTTCGGGGAAATGCGAAAGGGCATCGATGAGAAAGGTGGCCAGGGGGAGAGGGGGCGGCCGTCTTATAGCTATTCGTCTGCTCGAGAGCTAAGTGATTCTGGCAAGCGAGGCGGTCATGGACGGCCGCGATCGTTCTAGGTCTCGGTCTGCCACGAGGACCAACCCGAAAGGCGACAGCTCGGGCCGACGGAAGGGCACGGTTTCAGGCGAGGACCAGGGGAAGGGGTGCACCAAGGGCTCGGGCGTGGACCTGGGCTCGGTTTCAGGCGGGGACCAGGGCAAGGGGCGCGCCAAGGGCTCGGGCGTGGACCTGGGCAAGGACCTGGGCTCGGAGAAGGGCGAGAACAAGGGCTCAGAGAAGGGCTTGGAGAGGGGGAAGGGCTCGGACGACGTTGTTGGAACCTTGCCCCCTCCGACTCCGACCGACGACTCGGGCAAGGGCAGCAACCAGGCCTCGGGCAAGGGCCAGCAGAAGGGCAACGCGGCGCTGGACAAGGACGCGGGCAAGGGGAACAAGGGCGGCAAGGCCCCTCGCAGGGGCCCGGGCTCGGATCCGGCGATGACTTTGCAGTGCAGCGTGCAAGCGATCCTCGACAACTGCAGCAGAGCCCAGGCTGAAATGATTCAGGCTTGGAGGGATGGGAGGGGGAATGGAAGAGGAAGAGCGGAGGAGGAGGGGGGGGAAGATGAGGACGAGGAGGATGCAAAATCCAATGCAAAATCAAATGCATTGGATTTTGCATTGGATTTTGGATCGTCGGTCGATCAAGAGGCCACCAACATGCTCCGCAAAAGCATCACAGACTACAACGCCATGAATGCGGAGGTCACGTCCCTGAGGGCACGCACAACCACCCTGGAGCTGCAGCTGTGGATGATGATAAAGTCATTCTACAATCGAGATGTTCTCAACATTGCGCAGGGCCCCCCCGTCGACGCGCGCGACGTGGCTCGCGACGCTTGCAACTCGTCGCCCCCGATCCTCGAATACACGCGCATGCGCGCGGACTTGCAAGAGAAAACTGAGCCTCTATCGCATGCAATTGATGATGGTTCCGACTATGCTCCTTCGACTTTCACGTTGCCCTCGGAGGACCCCATAGGGGTCCTCAAGGGCAGGGGCGACGGGGGGGAAACCAAAAGCAAGGGGGGGAATCAAGCGTGCCCCCTCCCCGCGCTCGGAAGAGGAGTGGCACGGGGGAGGAGGGGGGGGAGGAGGAGGAGGCAGAGGAGGAGAGAGGATGGAAGAGAGAGAGAGAGAGAGAGAGAGAGAGAGAGAGAGAGAGAGAGAGAGAGAGAGAGA
>CAUYUJ010014261.1:45000-210588 GCA_963575745.1 Prorocentrum cordatum | reverse complement strand
GTCATGATCATCACCACCATCATCAGGATCCATCACCGCAGGGGGCTGATTTCCAAAGCCCCGTTGGCAGGAACAGAAGCCCCGTTGGCAGGAACAGACGTTTTTTGGACTACCTTAGAGTGATGCATCCCGACGCGGCCGTCTTCCTGGTGCAGCTTCCAGATCGGTTGGACCCTGAGCTGACTAAGGCCTACCTTAGTACATTGATGGTGCGGCATGACGAGCTCTCCACCTTCGGGGCGGATGGTGTGCTGATGGAGCTGGCGGGTGACCCTGGGGGACTGCACCAAAGGTTAAGTTTGGAGCTGCAAGAGAACGCCGCCATCCAGCTGCGCGTGCAGGCACATAGAGGCACATTGATCCATGGACTGCCATCTGCCATGCAGATCAAAGGCATGGAGGACGAGTTCCGCAGTTTGCTCTGGGATGCCATCCCAGATCTGCTGATGCCCGATTTCGCGCCTCTGGACGACCGTCTCCTGGAATGTGGGAATCGGGTTGGGGATTTCCAGCTCGTGCGCCAATACCCAGATCACCAGCACGTGTCGATGGCGGTGAACGGGCAGCATGAAAACGCAGTGATCAAAGTGTGCGACAAGCGCAGCGTCACCGATGTCAAGGAGGTGGAGAGCATATACCAGGAATTCTGGTTATTGACGCACACCCTCGACCACCCACACATCATCCGTTGCTTAGGCATGTTGCACAGTCAGTGTAGTGTGCATTTGGTTCTCCAGTATGGTGGAGACATGTGCATGGAGCAGGTGTTGTCGACTCAACCTGGGTACCGCTTGTTCAGGGACGACGCCTTGGATTGCAGTGCCCAGATCGCCAGTGCTCTGTCCTACTGCCACGCCCAGGACGTCGTCCATGGGCAAGTGTCTTTGAGACACGTGGCTGTACAGACAACACTGAATCGGCACATCTGCCGCCTTGTGGATTTCAGCATGGCAGCCCACGTTCCATTTTCCAGCGCAAGGGGGACTCTGTGCGGATCTCTGCCGTGCGTGGCTCCAGAGGCGGCGCTGAACGAGCCGTACTTGCCTAAGCCAGCTGATTGTTGGAGTCTTGGGGTGCTGTTCCTGGAGACCGCTTGCGGGCAGGGTTCGCTCAAACTGTCGGTCCGGTGGCGCCGTGGCGAGTCCCTCGCATACGCCGCGCGGCAAGTACTCGAGTTTTTCTCCCATGCTAGTTGCCACACCGAGGCGATGACGAAGATGGGTAACTCAGTCGACGGCGTAACACTGGCGTGCTTGGAGGCGGTGTTGAAGCCCGAACCAGCTCGCAGAACGAGCGCTTCCGACATGGTAGGGATGTTATCTATTGGGCGCGCCGAGCAGGTCAATTTTGATTGATTCGTTGTTGGTTGCCTTTGCACTCGCGGCGCGCGTGCAGGAGCGCATGCAGCTCACTTGTTGTGCGCAGGCTTCTTGCATCAAGCTTCTGCCCCTGAAGCTATTCTTAAGCGGTCCTGGAGCCCGTTGTGGGCCTTCGGACGCCGAAATGCCAAATGACCGCTCGTCGTGGTTTAGCCCCACCCTCCTACGTCCTACGTTGACTTGTTGTTTTGGGTAAAGCACGGCGGTCGCACACTCCTCCTCTGCCCGTCTCCCTCTTGTTCTCCACTCCTCTCCTGCCTCTTAACTCGCTCCTTCCTGCCTGCCAGCCTGCCTTCTGCCCCGCCATCCCACGTGATCTGGCCATGCCTGGGGCCCTGCGAGCTCCCAAACCGTCGCCACGTCCGAGGGCTGCTGGGAGGTCTAGCAAAGCGATGACAACGCAGGTTCAGGTCAGACTGAGCCAGCTGTTTGTTGGAGTCTTGGCGTGCTGCTCATGGAGACCGCTTGCGGGCAGAGTTCCCGCAAGTTGTCGGTCCAGTGGCGCCGTGGCGAGTCCCTCGCATGCGCGCATGCAGGAGTGCATGCAGCTCACATATTTCATTCGCAGGCTTCCTGCGTCAAGTTCTGCGCCAATTGTCCTCCCCCTCCTCCTCAGCTGAATTCGTCCACGCGGCAGGCCAGCCCATTGGGGGGAGAATACGAGTGAGAATACGGGTATGAGTATGAGTGCTGGGGCCGTGGTGCTAAGCAGCGTCTGTGGGCGGCTTCGGGTGCTCTTGCCCCCTCGTCTTGCAGGTCCTCTTCTGGCGCTGTTCGGTCCCGCCCGCGCCCTCCAGACGACGGCAAGGAGGCCGAAGGACAGCTGTAGAGCCCCCTTCCCAGCAGTTGGATGCAGCTGGGAAGCTGGGACGCCTACCCCAGCAGTTGCGGAGGTGCGGCTCTCTGAGAACCATCAGCTGGTCAGGGTGTTGTTCTCTGCTTCATTATTTGAGGGTCGCGTAGCCGATGTGCGCAGGTGATACTCACCCCCCGCTCATCTGACTGAATGCCAGGCTGACCAGCGTTTGTCAGTTCTGGATGGGGCGGCTTTTTGAGATTTGCATCATTTGCGACCTGACTCAACGACGCGGGGTTGGGCAGTTGTCCCAGATCTCTGGCGCTACCTCGTTTAAATGGTGAGTGAGTCTGAGTGTGAGTGCGTATGAGCATGAGCGAGTCTGAGTATGAGTATGAGTGAACCTGAGTGTAAATGAGTCGGAGCACGATTGAAAGAGGGAGCAGGCGGTGGGAAGGAGACATCTGTATCGAACTACTAACTCTCATTTCGTTCTCTAACGATAACACCCTCATACTTTGGGTATGGGCGGCCATGAGTAGGAGCGGGTCGAGTTTGAGTGAGTCTGAGTGTGAGTGTGCGCCTAGGCATCGAGAAAGCCAACGGCGAGCCACCGTCGCCCCTTGAGCGCTCGGCCAGGGTGCTGCCGAAAGACGCCGTTGTGGGGGGGCCTCCCTGGGCCGTGCGGCTGGCCTGCTCGGGCGCTTCAGAGGCGTGTGTTGAGGGCTTCTCGGGCCGCCTTGGAGGCCTGTTCGGTCTTTCTTGGAGAGGAGGAGGAGGAGGAGGCGGCGGAGGCGGAGAAGGCGGAGGAGGCGGAGGCGGAGAAGGCGGAGGAGGCGGAGGAGGAGGAGGAGCAGGAGGAGGAGGAGGAGGAGGAGGGCCCCCTCGGAGGCCGCTTTTGGGCCAACGGCATCTGTGGCGGGGCAACGGGGGGTGGCGGATCCAGTGGCAGCCTATTGCCCATCCCGCCACCGTGCCGGCGTCGTGCGCAGGAGGCCTCGTGGTGTGCCTCTTGGGGGGGCGCCTCGGGGACCTCTTCTGGGCCCTCTTGGAAGCCTCTCAAAGTCCTCCCGAGGGCCTCTTGGGGACGTCCCGCGGGCTTCTTGGGAGCCTGCTGGCGGTCTCGGCGGCCATCTTGAGCTGGAGGGTCTACGTGGGAGTTCGAGTTCCCCCGCCTGGCATCTCCTGGGGCCCTTTTAGAGGGCTCTTGGGCACCTCTTTGATGATTCAGGAGCCGTCTGCGATAGGTGTGGGCACCTCTTGGGCCGTCTTGATCGCTCTTCACACCGAACAGCCGAGAACGCGAACATAGAAGTCTTGAGTTTGCCGGTTTAGGCCTCATGGGCCAGCTCCCCACGGCCCACAAGGCGATTCAAGAGGCCGCCAATAGATGCCCAATAGTGTCCCGTGGACACGTGAGCAGTATGGACTCGCAAATCACGCGCCTTGGAAAAGTCATGTGGGGAGCCCTGACAACGCCAACCAGCGCCCAAGAATTCCAGGAGTGCAGGAGGGGGCCTTTCAACACATACTATCCCGCAGTCGTGGACAACAATAAGGGGGCGGTGGGTCGTCGGCAGTCTGCGAGGCTCTGAAGAAGCTCGCCGCAGGCGCCAATTTTTTCGTTAAGGCAATGTGGGTGGGTCGCGAGTGCGTCGCGGGCGAGGACGACGACAGCAACGCAACAGCAGCAACGCCACAATAACAACACCAACAACAACGACGACGACGTCGACGACACGATGACAACAACAACAGGAATAGCAACAACAACAACAACAACAACAACAACAACCTCAACAACGACACCAACAACAATTACAACAAGATGGGCGGGCTGGACGACATGGGCGAATCAAACGCACGTTCGGGCCTGCGGCGGCCGCCCGGGACGGTCAGGGCACCCACAAGGCGCGCGCTCGCCGTCGACGGCGGGGCGCGGCTGCGGGAGAGCAGCCCGAGGCGAGGAGGCCCTCCCCCCACGAGCGATGCCCTGGCAGACTGGGCCAGTTTGATTGCCGCCAGTTTCCGTCGATCGCGTGCGGATCCAGGGTGCGACGGTGATAACGTATCATTGTGCAGGCAGTTGCACGTCTCGTGGAATATGTTGCGGCGTTTATTTCCGTGTTTTGCGTCGTGAATTCTTGTTATCCGTGTCGCGCCTCCGTCTACTCACTCCTTCCTCCTCCTCCTCCCTCCTTTTCCATATCACGATCAGAATTATCGCGATGTGACAGGCCTCGCACTTGGGCAACACAAGGGGGTGCCGCCAGGGGATAATTAGGACACTTACCGGTTCGTGCCCAGATTGTGGGGATGTCTCCAGCGGTTCGCTTGTTTCACGGATGTAGGCGCGTCTTTTTCAGGGCCGCGTGGTGTTCGCGATGTCGCAACAAACGTTGCTGGGCGCCACAATGGGGAGCGACCACGGGGTGGGACATTTGCCCACTTGCGGTCAGCATTCGGGGATATCTCACGCGAGACGTTGGCTTTTTGAGGTGGGTGTGCTTTTTTTCAGGGCCGCCACGAAGGAAGCGAATACTCGGATCAGTCCCGGCAGTCGCCGCGGTATTGGGAAGACCGTCGGATCGATTATTTCGTTGTCGATTTTTTTTGGCGCGTACCGTTCAAACCTTCAGGGTGGCCCAGTGTTGGCAAATTTTGCGCGGTGGTTGCACGACGAAGGTGGGCGCACCATAGAACCCTTCACGACAGCCCATCGTTGTAAAGATTTTCGTCGCGGTTGTAAGACGAGCACGCGCACGGTGATCGCGCGCATTTAGGTGTTCACATTCGTTATGGCGCTCGCATGTGGTTCGCTGGACGTAAAATTTGTAAAGATCTTGGACGTGACAAATCTGTGATGAGCCTTGGCTAGGTCGTGTGCGGGCCTTCACTGGGTTCTGGGTAGGCCATGTATCAGCTCTTGAAAGGCCGCCAGGTAAGCCTGAGGCAGGCATTGGATAGGCCGTCGGGCTGACCTTGGACAGGCCTGGGGGTTCGTGGGCAGGCATTGGGCAGGATCCGAGGGGAGCGGTGCTCTGGCGCCGCCTGGACCGCAGAAAAGAGACCCACCTTCTGCAGGCCCACGGCAACCTGGGGCTCCCCTTCACATTAGCTTGAGCTTGATGTTCTGCCTTCGCTGTGAGCGTCGCTCCATTTTCGATCCAAATTATTTGAAGTCCAGCTGTATGCGCTTGAGCTTGAACTTCCGCTCAACGCGCGGAAGCTTCGCTCCATTTTATAGTTCTCTTTTAGCTTGAGCTTGAACTTCCGCTCAACACGCGGAAGCTTCGCTCCATTGCCATAATTTGTGGGAATGCCGAGACATTGGGTTTGCTCGAGGTGGGCCTTGGACGCTCTGGGTCGTCTAGGCCTTGGATAGGCGTAGAGTGCGTGAGGGGTGTGCCGAAATCGGGCCCATTGAGCCGTCTTGAGAGGTACGTAGCTGTTTCTTATGTCTTGTTTCGCCGATCGGCGCGGGCCCCCGCTCCCTCCTCCCCAAAGACCAGATCTTGGCTGCTTAAAGCGGCTGCTTCAACCAGGTTGATTAAGCACTGGGGCCCGCCCCCCCTCCCCCCGGTGGACACACGAGCTGCTGCTGTACGTGTGTGAGTTGTTTTCTCGAGGCGCCCCCCTGGGAATGAAACAAAGGGTATGTAGGCAGCTGAAGTGGGATCATGCGGAATCCTATTTCGACCTGCGGCACTCTGTATGTTTCATGGTTGCACGCCGAGTGGAACACGTCCACCGCGTCGACAACGAACATACTTTTTCGCGTTGCATGCCGAGTGGAATTCGTCCACCGCGCCCGCAACAGCTCCTCTGCCACGTGGAATGTGATTCCATTGGTCCGCCAAAAAGGGTATGGAAAGGAAAGGGATTGAGAGGGTTTGCTCAGAGGAGAATGCAGGATTGAGGTCGACTGGGGCTCATGGCGTGCATCCGTGGGGGCATAGAGGGATGGTGCTGTTTGCTGATTGACCATGATTGATAGAAGTCTTTCTGCTCTCCGATGCTGCGAACCCTAGACCGTCGCCGCATCTTGCTAGAACCAAAGCGCGCGCAGCGCGCGCGTGGTTCTAGTATATATGTATATATATACACACGTACTCACGTATCAGCATAGTGCCAAGGCCTTACGGACAGTGCCGCCGACCTTGGACGAAGACCCCCACAATGGACAGACGTTCGGGAAGGTCGGGAACAGGCGATCCCAAGAATGCCCAAGAAGCTACACGAGGCTCCCAAGAGGTGCCCACGACTCCCCACTTGGAGTTGTTTCTTTAGGGAGCCTTTTGCGGGCCTCGGGCGGCTTCCTTGTGGTTCCTTGGGCGCGCTGGCCGGGGCTGGGGCCGGGGGCCGGGGGCCGGGGGCGGGGGCGCAGGCGCGGCGGCTGGGGCGGGGGGCGGGGCCGGGGCGGGGGCCAGGGTCGGGATACACATCTCAGCGCATTGCCTCCGCTTTCGCTGATTCCCCTCCCTCCCTCTATTTCTTCCTCGGCCTCCGACTCAGTGGAATCATCGTCTCTGCGCCCAACGCTTCCTCCTCTTCCTCCACTCCTCGGAGCCCTTCCTCGCGCGCGCGCGGCCAGGCGCTCGCCGCGGCGGGCGCCGTCATGCCAGCGGGCGGGCGGGGCAACGGGGGAACAGGGCGAGAAACAGACGAGGCCGAGATGAGGGAGGGGCAGGTGAGGGGGGGAGAGAAAGAGAGGGCGTGGAGGAGGGATGGGGGGAGGGAGGGGGGAGGGAGAGGAGGAGGGAGAGGAGGAGGGAGGAGGAGGAGGAGGATGCGGAGGAGAGAGCGAGGGCGGATGCGGAGGCGGATGCGGATGCTGAGGAGGAGGAGGAGGAGGAAGAGGAGAGGCGGATGCGGAGGAGAGAGCGAGGGCGGATGCGGAGGCGGAGGCGGATGCGGAGGAGGAGGAGAAGGAGGAGGAGGAGGAGGAGGCGGATGCGGAGGAAGAGGAGGAGGAGGAGGAGGAGGAGAGGGAAAGGAGGATGGAAAGGGAGGGAAAGGAGGAGGAGGAGGGAGGAGGAGGGGGAGGAGGAGGAAGAGGGGGAGGGGGAGGAGGAGAGGGAGGGGAGGAGGAGGGAGGAGAGGAGAGGAGGAGGAGGAGGAGGAGGAGGAGGAGGAGGAGGAGGAGGAGAAGGAGGAGGCGGAGAAGGAGGAGGAGGGGGCCGACTCCATTTTGACTGAAGCGCCGTGGGGCGCCACTGGTTCAAGGCTGGTCATGCCCCCGCCTTCTTTTGCGCATGCTCCGGGTCCGAACATTTGAGCTCGGGGGCCCCCAAACGGGGTGGTGACCATACCGTGTGGTGAGTCGGTGGAGATTCGGAGTCACCGCACGGTTTTGGGACTCGAGCCCCTCTCCGGGGATGTCGCGGGCGACAGGGGCCTCCAGGGTCCCAAGACCGTGCGGTGACGGACCATGCGATGAGGTCTCTTGGGGTTCTTAAGTCACCGCGCGGTCTGTCACCACAAGGTTTTGGGATCCCCAATGAGCGCCGATGGGGGAGTGGTTGTTGTCATTGTCATCGTGGGAACGCCGGATAAAAGCCAGGCTGCCTTGCATCAACCTGTATCAGTGAAGCTTGGACATCTGCTGCCATCTTTGTAGTTCATCGTCGTCTACTGGTGCTTGGCTAGTGAATTGCGCTCCAGAGATGCCCGACGGGCTTCGAGCGCACATCTAGAACAATGTTCGGCGTGTAGATGCTACTCGTGTTTGTGTCCCACTGTCTTTCCTTGTTGTGCCTTTCGCTTGTCTTGTAAGTGACAAGTCGGGCGGGGTTGTTGGCGCGCCTCTGCCTTTGTGCGGCGCGCCACTCTTGGAGAGATGATACACAGTTTCGGCTGCGATGTTGGCCTGGTTTCCAGAGATCGAGGCCTCCTAGATGGGTCCGAGTAGATGGGGTCGGAGGATCGCGCCGCATCGCCGATGCATCGCCGATACGGCTCGATGTGGAGCCCGATTTGCTTCACGCCGACGTCGCCGATGCACCGCAGGCGTCGACGGTGCATCGCCGGTGCATCGCCGATACATCGCCGATGCATCGCCGATACATCGGCGATGTGGCGCGGTCTTCGGAACCCCATGTGCTTCGACCCCATCTTGGAGGCTTCTAAGAGGCCCTGGCCGACTGGCATCGCTCGGGCGTGTGCGTGTCTCCCTCGGCGATGGCAGCGCCACCTTGCTTCCTCCTGGGAAGCACGCGCGCGCGAGACCACACGATGCACAGAGAGATGGACGTCCGAGCGACGGCAAGGACGTTGGCCTCCAGCCCAGTCGTGGGGTTCGCTGCGTCCTGCTTGCCCGCGGCCGGCTCGACTGGCCAGGCTCTTCAGTAAATAAGCTCCTCTCCGCCTCATACTAATATTGCTTGTTGTATCCTTTGCATTGCTGCGCACTGTCTGACTATGATTGCGGTGATTATCCGCAGCTGTATGTTTGCTTACAGGAGACAAAAAGGTGCGTGCTGGTCCGCTCGCGCGCGCCGCGGGGTCGTCCCCGCGTCGTCGTCGTGTCGACGGCCGGCCGGCCACCTCACTTATCATTCTTGATCTAGTAAACTCGTTTACCGGTTACTTGTCTTATCGATGTCTCATTCCGTACCCTCTCTCGCTGAGCAGAGTGAACATGAGATCATAATTCCTTTGTCATCTTACCCCGATTCTAAGAGGAATGACTGGCTATCAGCCGAAAGCCGCGACATAGTCGAAGCGGGCTTATATCAGCCAGAAACACGGCCTTCTGATGAACCCCGCGACTCAGTCGCTGCGGGTATGAGCTATGATAATACATATGAAATCTCCGTCACCTCGCGAAGCGCAGAACAGCATGTTGTACAACATGACGGACATGATCCACAGGAGAGCGGCCCTGGTCAGGGCCGCCTTCCTTCTTCTAGTACCGCCACTCGGGTCTCTAGGGGTAGAAGCACTGAAGAGGTTGTTGAGATGTCGGAATATGGCTCTCCCTCTGGTGTTCCGATCGGTACTCGTGAACAAACCCCAGACCTGCACAGACGGAATGGCACAGCAGCGATATCTAGACGAGGAACATTCTCGTCTTTGATCGCCGAATCGACGGAGCAAATCATTCCAATTCCGATTGCTGCACATACATTCGTACCAGCCGCTGGTGAAGCCAGTCGATCGGGGAAGCCCACGAGTCCACAGGCGTGTACCCCAACGTCCCAGGCGGGTGGGGAGGCACGAGTGGAAATATTCCCATCCCAATAGCATTGGACGGACAATTTGGCCAGGATAGTGATGATCCAATTGATAGAGAGCATGAAATAAATTCCATGGAGGAGGATTTCGATTATGCCAACAAAGGAGTCTCCTTGAGCCGAGAATTGTCTTCGCTAGTGGAATCCGACCACCCCGCCCAAGACGAGAGGTGGTCCCCAGATGGATCAGATGAAGATACCAGTGACCTGACGCCTCAGGCGGACAAGGCTGAGACTCAGGCGAAGCCTGGAGTCTACAGGACGGACTCCTGCACCTCAACTCAAGAAACAGAGGAACGAGGATTACGATTTAAACGACGCACCGCTTAAAAAAGGTTTCTATCGTCCTGCTGTCGCCTCAGGCGATTGGCAACCCTCGGTGCCGGCTCTGGTTGAGGATGAAGAGATGGTTGGACAACCAGCTTCGCGCACTGAGCTTATAAGACAAAATGAAAGGGATGAGGAGCTTCGAGAGGTACCTAGACCCCCAGAATGCACGTTTGTGCGTCCTCGATCGAACACTTCTAGTAGGGGAAGACCCAAAACACCGAGATCAGGAGCCCGATCTACTTCAAGGAGCAACAGAAATATCTCAATGATTGACACATGCTGGAACTGGAGTTCTGACTGCGCGCCTCAGGTGGAGAGCAGATGCCCGGGTAAAACCAACGAGCCAGAAGGTGCATGTAGGCGTCCAGTACGTAAGAGTTGCTCTGAGGTATGCCCTAGGTGTAGCACCCAATGGCTGTGTGAAGATTGCTTCCCTATGAACGAGCATAACTGCACATGTCTTCTTACGCAAACTATTCAGGATCAGGCTAGACTCGCTGCAGTCAAGACTCAGCAGGAGTTCCAGGCAAGCGAAGCACAGCTGGCCGAAAGGGCCCGACTGGATCGAGAGGAGATGATCGCAACCGTGGAAGAAGTTCGGAAGACGTTCGAGGCTGCGAGGCTCGCTCTAGCCAGGTCTGCCAGAGAGCGAGAACAATAACTGGTGGAACAGGTGCACCATCAGACCGCGGCCGCTAAGCGGCAGGCGGAGAGAGAAGCCGAGAATAGATATATCGAGATGCTGGCTTCAGAACGACAGGCCGTTGTGGCGGCTACTAATCAGTCCGTTGATGCCAAAACGGTCACCGCTCCTGTTGCGGCGGCCAGAGTAGAAGGAAAACGAATCGCTACAGCCAGGGCGGAACGAGAACAACAGGAGCTTCAAGAAAAGCTTAAAAACGCCAGGCTGGAAGTGGTAAACACCCAAGCTGTAGCTGCGAAAATAGCTGACCAGAACAATCAATATCGAGAGAAACTCAAATCACATGAAAATGCCAGAGCATCCCTGCAGCGAATGCAAGTAAGCAGTGATAAATGCCCGCCGGCTAAGCCGGCGGGGACGGACAGACGACCATCGCCAACGGCTCAGTCGTCTGGCACCGCCCCAGCCTGACTTGACAACCGTAGTGAACGCGGCATCGTCAACTTTGCAGGCGAGGGCTGCACCGCAGCCTCAGCCCGCGAAAAGGGAAGCAACTAACACAGCGAGTTTCACAGTTTCTCAGTTTTGCTCAGTTTGCTTCAATCCGAAGACGGGTGATTGCGCTGGTTGTGGTCTGCCGGCTTGCAAAGATCATTTCGATGCGAACATTAAAAGATGCTCCACATGTACTCAACAGAAGAGCGAAAGACCATTGCCAACATTCGAGAAGAAGAGGCCACGGTGAATGCAGCCGAGTCAGAGAACAGAATGAGGAAGCTAAGAGCTATCATGGCGAATCCATTCCCGTACACTGAGAGTGGACAAGAAAAAGTGCCCACCTCGAGTTCGTTCGATTTGCCGTTGCCTTCGCGAGAAACTCCTGTGAGGTCCTGGATGCGCCACAACTTTGCCGTTCCCGGTCGCGCTCTCAAAGGTCCGGCTAAGCCGAGCACTCCTGAGAATGGATTACCAGTCAACGTGAAATTGACAGGATCCAACGATGATGACCGTTTTGTCAACATTATCAATTTTCCAGGGATGGGCCTGTGAGGCCGCCAGCGGCTAAGCCGTCTGGCGGGGCAGGACAGGACAAAGAAGGGGATGGCAAGAGTGACGCGCCGAGCACTCAGATTATGTCGACGCGCGACGAAGATAATGCGAAACGACCAGATATCCGCCTCCAGGGAGTCCGGGGGGATCAGGACTTTCAGATGGTGGGGGTGGCCGTGGAGGACCTCAGGGCCCAGGCGGGCCGCGTGATCCAGGAGGTATTGATGAAAGTACGCCGTTGGACCAGTGGAGACAGGTTGGAAACAATCAGAAGATTGGCTTGTTGGACATCCCCGATGTTACAAACGTACGGGAGTGGCAAATGCATGCAATCCGTGCGATCGCTGGGTCGTCGCCTAGGAGCCAAGCAGCGCATAGCTGGATTACGGAAGCTATGGGCCCTGCTGTGGATGATGAACAATTGAAAGAAGCAGGTCGCTTCCAACGTCTTGACCTCACGGTCGCCACTAATCTGATTGAGAAATTCAACAAAATGCGAAGAAATCGCAACCAGCCCAGTCATCACATACACTTCCTTCAGCAGATCACTCGAATGGAGTGCAGCGCCCAGAATGAGGGAAGGCTCTTAACGGGACGCGAAATGGCACGAGCCATTTGTCATTGGTGTTCTGTTAGGTCGGAGTTGGGCCAACATCGCATTTCGCGTGATAGCTTCAAGGTTGTTATTGACCCTGACAAGCCAGGCGCTGACCTGTATCATGTCTACAACGATTGGACATATGTATACCAACAGCTCTATGGCGCCCGACCTCCGTCTGATGAAATGAGAGCTTCGATTCATGCACACTTTATCGAGCAATGCAAGCCCAACACATTGAATTTCGTTTGCCAACTCTATGACCTGTCCAAGGATAAGATGGGACATGGTGCGAAGACTTACGAATGGCTGATGGAGCAGATCGAAGGAATGATGCTGCGTGATGAAGAAGAGTGGAACATCAGCGTGCATGAGAGTACCTTGAATCAACGTGCTCGGCAGGCCAGGTCGGGCGGAGGCGGAGGTAATGACAATCGAAGGAATGCCGGCGGCAAAGCCGCCACGGCAGAAGTAGCAGCTAAACTAGGGAAACCCACCGATGTCATGAAATGTGGATTGACTAAGGGCGAGACGACGTGTAGGCACGTGCGTAAGGGCGAAACCTGCCCGCATGCTGGAAAAGGTTGCCCTTTCAATCACAAGAAGCCCAAGACTGCCGCGCCGGCTCAGCCAGCCGCGGGAAATAAGTATAATGCCGCTCCTGCCCAGGACAAGAACCCCAGAGGGAGATCCTAGGGCCGAGGCCGAAAGGGGCAGTGTCGATCGCAGACCCCAATGGGTGGGCGTGGGAAGGGGGCGCAACAGAGGAACAGGAGACAATCCGATCGATCGCGTGGGAAAGAGAGCACGATGCCATGCTGCGCGTGGTCTCGAGATTCCAAGAATTGTCGCGGAGCAGCAGACGGTTGCAATCAAGTCCACAGAGGGTTGACCGATGCTGAGAAGCTTAAACGCGACAAGTGGGAACAAGCGAAATTTGACGCGGGGCAATCTTTGGGATACGAGCGCGCAGCCAAGCAAGCCAACGCCGCCGCTGCCAATGTCTCATCGTCTGGAGGTGACGGTGGCTCGAGGGCCTCCAGTAATAACTCCGACAAACGCAAAAAAAGGATGGAGACAAGAACAAAGGCAAAGGCGCAGGCAAAGACATGATCTGTCGCTCCTTCAAGGAAGCAGGTAAATGCTCGCGTGGCAAGGAGTGTTGGTTTGCCCAGACCACGACTGGTCATCCGTGACAATGTCTCCGCACTGGCGGCTCAGCCGCCAGTGCAAGAGGAATGATTCACATAATTCTGTTAAGGGTACTCTTTCTTGTCTTCGACGGATGCGGCGAAGTCCGCGTCGGTCAAACCGAAAGCGGGGAAATCAGAAGATACCCGCTGACCAAGTCAGCTTGGGTGCCACGGCGTGCCCCGCTCCGTTGTTTCGGGCCCCCCCAGGGCAGAAACAGACCAGCCCTAAATTTCTGAAGGTCTTCACTGATACCGGCGGAGGAGACTACGGGAATTCTCCGGCGACGAGTTTCACCGCGAAGGCAGGGAACAGGCCGAGAGCCTCGTCAATGTCCTTGCGAATTTCCTAGACCCTCTTTCTCGGGACGCTATCAAGAAGTGCTGGGGCGTTCCCCCTAGTAAGAGTTGCATCCGACATCGAAAAAACGATAGGCGCAAACTCCGTGTCCGATTTCACCCCTCTACTGAGGGGCCCACCATTACTTGGAGGAAGGCGCGTCGCCACGACTTGAAAGAGTTGCCTTCGAGTGGCAAAGATATGTGGAAATTCCCAGGATAAATGCGCAGACAGATGTCTGCTCAGTCGAGGGCGTCTGCTGCGGAGGCCCTGATCAGAGCGTCTGACCTGCAGGATGAAGTCCGGCATCTCTGGTTGAGAACCGAGGAGGGGGAAGAGGGCCCACGCGGCACAGCCGCTGCTGGATGCACAGACAAAGACGCTGCGTATCTTGGCGCGCTGAACTTTATCATAGATACTGGGTGTGGGTATAACCTCATAGCGGAGAGATATTAGAAGCGCAGGTGCAATGATATTGATTCGAGAGCTTCCGCAATCGATCACTCTGAATACTGGTGGGGGAGAATCAAAGGCCCTCGGTTCAGTTCGCATCGCGTGCCCCAAGTTTAAGGGTGGTAGTTTTAATGCTTTAGTCATGCCGGAGACCCCGTGCGTGATTTCGGTAGGAGAGCGGTGCATGGATCACGGCTTTAGCCGATTCTGGCCAGCAGGCCAAAGACCCTGCCTGTTGTTGCCCAACGGTCAAGGAGTGGACCTGGCCGTTGAGGGCAAGATACCGTACTTGACCCTATCAGGCAAAGAGGCGCTGGGTCAGTGGATGTGCGCGGTTGCCGCCGGAGGGATTGAACCTCCCGAGCGGTGGCGTTGCGCGACGCCAGGCGCCGAGGCATTCCTGGGCAATGTGGAATCGGCGGGAGGCCCTCCGCCCCACGCTGTCCAGACTCGCGTGACCATAGACCTGCATGCACATGAGTTGATTGGTGCCCACAGCTACGCTGATGGACGGCCGACTGAGATCGCGCCTGTTTTTTCCGTCCTCGATAGACTCTGCGGATTCCATAACCTACTTCTACTATTCGCTTCAAAAGGCTAGCGACAGCGGTTGGAATCGGACGCCGACCGGCAACTTCGCCCTGCCACGGTCAGGCCGTCGGACAGTGCGACGAGCAGCCCGGCAAAGCCGAGGCCTGCGCCGCAGCATATAGAAACCCTCAAGGGTACGGGGTCTCAGGATTTCTTCCCTACGAAATGAATCGAGGACTGGACTCGAGTGCGTGCGACGCGGCCCCTGGACCCGAGGGGGGTGAAGTTGGAGACGCTGACGGTGTCGACTTAGTCGACGTCGACGCACCGCCAGACTTAGACCCAGACGACGCGGAGGTTGAGGTGTCGGAGACCCTTGCCGAGCGGCTCAAACAAGACAGCGGCCTCCCTGCCGCACCTTCTAACTCATACTCCTAAGAAGCCATATTGTCCAGTATGCAATTGGGCCAAAGCTATCAGAAAGCAACAGCGCAAGGCGCAAAACAAAGGGCTAAAGGTTCCCCGCCCATACGCTAACCCCACTTCGCTTGGACACCTGCCGACGATGGATCATTGGTTTGCGATGGATGAACTCTCGCGGGGGCTCCACGATGAGACCGCGTGCGTGACTTTTCGTGACCGAGCCACGGATTCTCTTGCCGCTCAGGGTGTGCGCGACAAGTCTGCGGTTCACGTTTGCAACTTTTTAGTAAACCTGAAAGCCCCGGAGGATAAGTTATAATATTGTTATGCAGATGGTGCAAGAGAGCTTGCGAGGGCATGTTACGAGCTCAAAATTGCCCATGATCTTACCATCCCAGGAAATAAGAAACATAACGCCGTTGCTGAGCGTGCGAACGGGGTGGTACAGATGGGGACTAGAGCCTTGTTCACGCAGGCCGGTCTTCCGCCGCCATATTGGACCGACGCAGCCCGATACTTCTGTCTTTGCTATAATACCAGGACCCCAGCGGAGGGACAGTCAAGTTGGGAGCGACGCTTTGGATGTAGATTCGATGATTCGCTCCTTCCCTTTGGGTCTCTTGTGCGCTATGCGCCTCCACCTGGGTCCAGGCTTCGGACCGCCAAGACCGGCGCAACAATGATTCCGGGGATATACCTGGGGTATGTGCACAAAGCGGGGGGATTGGTTGGACCAGACAGTAGTTATGTTGTGCCGTTGAGACAACTGGACGGTCTGAACATGGAGTCAGGGCGGACCCCAGAGGGCAACCGACCCGCTATTGAGAAGTCTGTCCAGGTGTACAGCAACATCTTAGATGGCACTGCTGATGACCAATCGCCCAAATTTCCTTTGAGAAAAGCGTGCGACAAGGCGGTGGCCGAAGTGCGTTCCGTCGCGATCCCTCCAGCAGGAGAAGCTGCGGCCGTCCCAGACGGACCACAACCAGCAACAGGGATACGACCGGACAACTTGTTTGGTGCCGACGATCCTGCCGTTGTCATGCCAACGCCTTCCCAAGGAGGCGAGGGCGCCCCACATTTCGACCCAGAGGCCGAAATGGAAGAAGATGGCCCTGGTGGGTTGTGTGTGGATGACGAGCCTACGGTTGTTGACGGCAGAGATCCAAAGCGCGATCCCCATCCAGCAGATAAGAACCAGAAATTGGGACTCGCGCAGCTCGAATACCCTTTGGATAGACAATCCAATTTCTCAGCGGCTAAGCCGCGTGAGAAGGTTCCCGGGAAAGGGTTTCTTCTTGCTCGAACGACTCAAACTTGGACACGATGGAATACTTCGAAGACAGACGAATTGTCGCTGGACTAACAAAAGAAGAATTGACGCAGAAACTCCCATTGACAGGTCGACGAAAGACATGTAGCATTCGAGTTGTCTTGATCCCGATTACGCGCTTATAACCCCGCGCGTGGGTCACTGACCCAGACTCGAAATACAGTGCCCAATGGCTGAAAAAGCTGCCTGAATCCACCAATCCTGGGATCCATCCTGGACAATGGTTCAACATGAATCAAGCACAACGCCGACAGGCCGTGGAGCAATACAGGGCAGAAAAGAGCGGATTTTTCGGTATAGAAGATCTTGGTCCTTGTCTTGGCCTTCTGCGTGATATTGGCCTGGACGTGGATGATCCACCGACTCCGCCCGAACCCGCAGTGGCTCAGCTCCTGAGGCCGGGCTAGCAGCACCGCAGGTGGCTGAGCGGCTCCGTCGTTTGAGGGAGGACAGCCTGTGCAACGCCCCTGCCAGCGGACGTGGGGCGGCGTCGCGGTTCGCATAGGGCGGCCAAGCCGCAGCTGTGGCTGCTGAGTCCTCGGATGATGGTGATTCCGACGAACACCATTCGGATGATGAGGACGTTCGGAGGAAGCAGACATGGTACGGAGGCACAATTGCACGAGACGGGAGTCCCTCCGGCTCAGCCGGTAGGGGCCCGCTGTCCGATGATGATGAGACTGAGGACTTTCATGAGGCAAGCCTGACCTTGAGTCCGGCGGCCGCCGCGCCGCGGCGAAGCGTGCCTCGAATGAGGTTGAAGGATGGCTCGGCTTCAGTTCTCAGTCATCGTGAAAAAGAGAGAGTTGATTTGCAATATGTTTACAACCCTTTTACTGACCTTATCTCAGTTATCGACGAACCCTTCCAACTTCCCAACGACTGGCAACACGCCTACATTGATGCCGCCGTCGCCAGATCCGTCTCGAAGGACGAGGCCAAAGCGAACAAAGACGCCCAAGCTGCCTTGAGAGAAGAATGGGATAGACTGCGTGACATTGGCACATGGAAAGAGGATGGCGTCAGAGAATACTCTGACGTTGTCGCCGAACTCAAGGGACAGATGGCCCACTTCTGCCGGCTGCTTGCGACGCTTGTTGAAAAGAACTCAGAGTTACCGTTAGGACACAAAGATCGCAAGTACACAGGCCGGGTAGTTTTCGATGGTTCGAGTGAGAGGGATCAGAATAAGGATGTTGCATTATTTCAAGAACTTCCCAGCAGTCCCGCTACGATACAGGCTAGTACAGCAGCTGACACCCACGGGCTATTCGAAGGCCATGGCATCGAGCAAGCGGACGCCCGGCATGCTTATATTCAATCGAAGCTAGGCGGCACCCCGACTTGGGTTTCCCAACCTCGAGATGAATGGCCTAAAGAATGGTCTCACATGCGTAATCCCGTATGCCCGCTATATCTCTCATTGCACGGGCACCCTGATTCAGGAGGATATTGGGAGCAGCATTGCGAGGGACATGTTACAGCAAAAGGCTTTGTGAAGTGTAGTCCGTGGCGCAGCTGTTACTTCCACAAAGAATTGTAAATTTTACGGATTACCGATGTTGATGATTTCAAGCTGTCGGGACCTGCCGACAAGCTTGCAGAGGGCTGGAAACTACCACAAGAACCTTCTGAAACTTGTCTTAAGGGAACAGAAATAGACCCTCCAACGGCTGTTGGAAGACATTTGGGATGTGAACATAGACTCTCAACACGGCGGGTTGAATGGCAAGGAGAGTTACCTACAATCTTAGACCCGCCTCCTCCTAAGGTTAAGAAAAACGCTTCCGTCACAGACGAGAGTAGCGAGGAGGAAACGGGGGGTGGCTCGGCGGCTCAGCCGTCCGAGCTATACCAACCGAGAGAGCCGAAACTAGCCAAACTCATAGAATATGACATGACAGAATTCTTTGATTCCTGCGTTACACTACATGCTCAACTGACGGACACTCATCCAGCTACTTACCCAGCTGCGGGGACCCCTTCTGGCCCTGAACTAACTGATCTCGAGGATGGCCAAGGAGGCCCTAGAGGCGAGGTTTACTCCCCGGCAGAGGAGGCCACAGCATTAGCATTACGCATTAACGTTGACTCAGGCCCTCCTGATCAGAAAGTAGATGTTCTTGACCTTGACGCCGCAGCAGCGAGCCCCGATGACCCAGAGCCACCGACGCAGTCGGGCGTGCTTCAACCCATTGCAGCAAAAGTTTTGATGAAAATACTTTATGGTGCGAGACTGGCCAGGCATGACTTGCTCCGTGCTGTATGTCAGACTGCCAGTTGAATTACCAAATGGACAGAGCAACGAGACATGGATCTTTTCCACCTCATATGGTATATAAACTTTACCTCCCACTACCGCATGACTTCGTGGGTGGGCGGCAAACTGGAAGATGTCTTGTTGAAGCAATACTCTGACGCAGATCTCGCAAGCGACATTCGAACGCATCGTAGCACGAGTGCCAGTTTTCAAGCCATTTGGGGCCCTTGCACTAGAGCTGGACAGTCTATGGGATCGCAGCGACATACATGCGTTTCCCACAGCACACTTGAGGCAGATATTGTCGCTGCGGACCTTGCGTTGCGCAAAGAACTGCTTGCAGCACTACCGCTTTGGGAAATACTGCTCGACAGACCAGTGCGATGTTTGTTGTTTGAAGACAATCAAGCAGATTGTAAAGTCATCAAAGCAGGCGAATCAATGAAACTCCTGCACCTAGCGAGAACACATCGGATTGATGCAGCAGCTGTGTCCGAACAGTTTTCTCGTGGCCTTGTTGAGCTCCAGCACGAAAGAACTCAAAACGAGGCTGCAGACATTGGAACCAAGAGGTTCGCTGACCCTTTGGCTCGCGTTAAAGTTTATACCTTGTCAACATTGGTGCAACCAAATTCTTGGCCGCTAAGCGGCGCCAGGACTATCTAGATTCGACGTTTTCAGACGGACTTCCCCTGAAACCCGGGGGGATTTCGAAGCCCCGCTCAGGCCCTAGTTCGGCCTTGCGGAGAGGAGCAATTGCACTTAGTAAAAAAGATGAACAAAAAGAAGAAGCGCCCCAATAAGGGCACGCCCGTTATGGCCGCCCCCGGCAAAGCCGTGGTGGCATACGCTCCCAGCATAGCTGTGGTTGCGAATGCGCCCTGCCTAGCCGTGGAAGCAGGTGACAATGCTCTTATAATGACCGAAGTAGGTTACAGTAGAAGTTCCGAGAAAATCAGAACGATGGAGGACACAACTACGAAAAGTTCCAATCGTGAAATGAAAGCAATGTTTGGCATGGCGAACAGCGGAACTGAGTCATCTACTTCGATATTGCCGAGAGATACGCAAGATATACCTGACCACAACCTTCTCCTTCCTCATCCTCCACCTGCGGCGGCTGCCAATTTTCTGGACAAGAAGGATGCGTGGACACAACAAGGACAGAGTTTGAAACGATGGCATTTCGTTCCGAGACTTGTTGCTTTACGCCAGCAATCGGTGAATGTCCCATCGACCCGGAAAAGTTAGATGATAGGCGTCGCACCTATGCCGTCAATACCCAACAAGGTTTGACGGTTGACCGTATTGATAATTGGCGCGACGAAGATTCCAGCGATGGTGACCATTGCCCAAGTAGATGGACCGGATACACAGAGTTCTGGATCCAAGAAGATTGCGCCCCGGCCACTCAGTGGACCGGGGAAAGACTCTTGTTAGAATATCGCTGTGGTCCTCAGAGCAGGATAGGAAACACCAAAAAATAGTTGACAACTCGTGCAAGGTGATTCGATATATTGAGTCGGAAGATATGAGGACGGATGAGGGACTTAGGTTAGCTTTGAACGATAGTAAAATGTCCAAGGGAAAACACATTACGTTGTGGGGCTCTATGCTTTGCACGGGGGGTTCTCTTTGGCAGTATGTGAACGAAGCGCATTATTTTAGTATTGGAAATCATAGAGCGATGCGTAGGCTTCGTGGTATTAGGACTGACTTCAGATATTTGTTCTGGAGTTTCCGTGATGTTGCCCGCGCTGTGCACAAAGCGGGGGGCGTTGTTTGCGTTGAGTGGCCTACCCAGTGTAATTAGTGGAGAAACCATCAGGTAACAGACTTCATGAGAGAGTTAGAGTTTGTTAAGACGGCGTTGCATGGATGCGCGTACGGATTAAAGGATAGCAAGGGTAATTTCATGAAAAAGCCCTGGACGATAGCTTCTACCTCCTCTGTCGTTGCGGAGGGACTTGAGCGCAGATGTGACGGCACGCACGAGCATGTTGAAGCTAGAGGACGTGAATGCAAGAGTGCAGAAGATTACACATATGCTTTTGCTAGACAGATCAATTCTGTTATTGCTCGAGCTGCTGAGAGATCTTTGTCGTCTCGTCGTCGTCCTATCTCCTCCTCTGATCACGTTTGTGCCGCTGCCGTTTCGTCTCTTGAGCTTGCGCGGGCTGCCCCGCGGCCCGCCCCCCCTCGGATCGAGTGGTCGCCTTGCGGTGACTACGCGAGCCTAGCCTGCCGCGGCCCCCGCGCGCCCGAGAGAGCATCGACCAAACCCATGTGTCGACCGTTGGGTGACCCAGCGGTTAAACCGTCGGGGGGGGGGGGGGGGCGTTGCTTCGATCTGCTCAGATGATATCATAGACGAACTCATTTCCGACTCACTCGAGGTGGAAAATCCAGAGAACGAGATCAAAGAAAATGCTCCCCCCGACACAATTCGATATGCTACCTCACCAGCTCAGCCGAGTGAAGAAGCTTGCCCACCGGCTCAGCCGGATGGGAACGAGGCTAGAGATTTTAGCCCGAACGGTGTCGTATTTGATGAAGACATCGAAATGGAAGCTGGTGTTGCGATTCGCGGAGAAGAAATAGTTGCTCGTCAAAGGGCAGCAGAAACAGCCTTCCAAGACGGTCAGCCCGCAAAGAAGGCGGCCAACCCCGGTCCAGGGGACATTGACCGCTGGAAGGACAGACCAACTTTCCGCTGCTTTCGTGACAAATTTGGTGCCTACCGGGAATGTCAAATTTGCACTTAAGAAAAGGTGGAGTTGGCGCTACACGATGTGGAGGCATGACATCATGTATATGCGGAGCGACAAGGTCGTGACCGCGCTGAAGGCAGACCTAGATGCAGCATCGCAGACAATCTTCCAACGGCTGTACTCCCAGGTCTCGCAGGATCCGTGGACAGTACACTGGGCAACTTTCGAACGAAAGGCAACATGCCGTTTCGAGTGTGTTCCCCCTGGCCTGGGCCAAATCTCCGTCGGAACGTTCTTTCAGACGTACCCTGATGAAAAGACGAGGTTGGTCAGTAAGTCGTGCGCGAACCCGCCAGGGGAGGCTCGCCATGCAGTTCGAACGCTCGAGAAAGGAGAAGTCATTGGCCCCGCTGTCGGCCCTGCTGTGCGGTGTGAGACTATATATGGAGACTTCGCGAGCGTACCAGTGATAGACCACTGGACAGAAGGATCCCCCGAGGTGTGGGTGAACATCTGGGGCCCTTCTCCCCGAAAGCCACCCCGTGGCGCAGCCGCCGGGGACGTTTGGGGGACCATGTTTGCTTTTCTTGTGGTCAAAGGCTTGTATCACACGCCAGTGCACGCTGTCGAGGAGGCTCTTACTGCCACGGCAAGAGCGAACTATTTTGAGACCTCTCCTCAACAGGCGATACACTGGCGCAGAAAGCAGCGCCCGTGGAAGAGACCGCAAAACCTTGAGGCACGGTTTGCCAAGGACGGCCTCGATCCAGAGGCCAAAGAGCAGTCGCCGCCGAAGAGGCCGCGGACGACAGAGGAGGCACCGAACGACTCAGTCGCTTCGGCTAGCCACCAGGTAGCCTCGCACGGCAACCAGCCCTCTTTGGGCAGCCCTGGAGCCGGACAGCAGGCGGCCGGCGGATCATCCGCCGACCCAACCTCAGGTCATACTGACCCTCCCAGCGCAGCCGGCGGGGCATCTGGTGGCGGCTCACCCCCCGGCCCAGCCGGCGGCGGTGGAGCTCCGCCAGGGTCAGGCGGTTTCTCCTCGGGATATAATCCACCCGCTCACCCCTCCTCAGGAGGTGGTGGAGGGGATGGACCGCCTGAGTCGGGTCCAACCGCAGTCGAAGCTGAGCCGGATGACCCGCCCTACATTGGGCGAGGTCCCTGGAACGTCTTAGACTATCTTCGGACGCAGGGAGATTTTGCGGCCAATCCCAGGGCCCCCACCAACGACTGGCAGGAGAAGGTGAACGAGATCCTTGATCTTTATATTGGGATCACAGACCCAATGATGAAGACCTGGGCAGTCAAACTGAGATTTCTTAAGAAGTGTCAGGCCATCTCGCAAATCGCCAGGGTCAACGGACATTCGCGGTTTCCATTTATAGGAGAGGACCTTGCGGCCATGTCAGACACAGGGAAACCCGTGACAGATTTCTTCCGCCCACTGTGCTTGATGAAGAGTGGGTCGAATACTTATTGGTCTTGTTCTCTTCACATTGTGTCAGATTCCACAACTGTATTCAAGGATGGACCCGGGAAGGCGAAGTCTAGCCTGCTCCCTGAGTACAACCTGGGAGAAACCGTGTTTGGAAGTTCACAGAACGCCAGCAGTGGAGCTTTGGTCTCGGCCATTCGGGAGGCTTTTTCAAACTTTCAGTGGGGCAAGAATGGGCACTTCAAGAAGGGGACCCACACTCCGACACGCTTCACCTTTTGGAACTTCAACGACATTGTTGATCACACATGCGAGTTGAACGGAGTTGGCACTGGGCCAAAAAGACAGGAAAACCCACTCGCATTTGCAGGAAGCCTCAGAACAATGGTAGAGGATGCGGTCAAGCTGGTGGACGACGCGATGGGCCGTTCATCCGATGGGGCGATTGAGATTATGTATGTTGGTGGGGACCACAAGTGCTGGCAGGTTGATGGAGGTGGCGCAGACCCGATGTGGGGCGATGTTGCCACCCTTGTTCGGGCCAGAATGAACCGTCGGATCGAACGCTACAAAGCCATAGGAATGATTCCTAGGATAATGATCCTCGACGGAGTGAGCCTCCACCGACAGCTTAGGCATCGCTCAGGAGACACCTTTCACTTTAATGCGAACCACCAGGGCTGCAATTTGAACAATGGTGTGCAAATAGTGAGCGCGAACGCTGGCCAGTTGCGTGCAGACTACTTGGCCAAAACTGCCAAGCTCGCCGTGTTATTCTTCTGCCAACCTCCGGCGGCTCAGCCGCGCGGAATGGCCGCATAACGTGCGCGACGAGAGAGGGCGGGTATGCTCAGCAGGAAGCGGCCGTTAGTGAGCAAGTCATGCACTGGCAGAACTGGGCCCCGTCCGCGGGCAACATGCCCACGTCCATGCTCAATGCTCGCCCATTCAGGTCAGTTTTGGGCAGAGATGATTTTCCAGCCGTCTCAGACGGTTCTGGAGGTGGCGCTATACACTCATATTATTCAAAGGTTTCTGTGAACTTTCTCAAGCGGGGAATGGCATATGAGGATTTTGCCCCATGGAAAGACGACATCTACTTCTTGCCGCGCGGAGGAATTTTCTGCCCAGGGATGTCGCCGAGAGGGAAAAACCAAATATCGGAGGAAGAAGGCGTGCAAAATGACGAGCATATGCGCACCGCGCTGAACGAGCTGCAAAAGGCAGCGCCGGCAACGGCACCGAGCGGCTTAGCCGTTTCGGTGAGTGGCTCGGCCTCGGGTGACATAGCCATCCCTGTTCACGTCACGCCATCGGCTGGCTCCGCCGCTTCCAGCGGAGACTCAGACGTGGAACAGAAGGATAATTCCGCGATCCCTTGAGGCAGATGGATTTAGATTACATGTGAATGACCATTGCAATCTTCCCAACACGCGTCCTGAGTGGATCAAAGCGCGTGGGAGAAGACAACAGAGGGCTTCTGCGAGTGTGATGAAGAACATCAGCAGTAACCAACAGCAGGAGCGAAAGTGGGTAAATGGGGAATTTACGCGCATGGCTTCAGCAGGTCAGATTTTTGGGAACAGCCAGCCAGGCAATTTCCCTGCTTGGGTTCCAACGGACGCCGCGGCTCAGCCGCTGGCTCGCCATGGCCATTTCTTCCAGTATTTGAAGCCCTTGACCCGAAGGTTCATTGAATGGCTTGCGTTCTCAGCCGCGAGAGCGAGAACGCAGGTTCCTGTGATCCAGGTCTGGTGGCCATTGCTGTGGAAGACAAAAATCGATCAGCACGCTCGCCCAATATCTTGCCCTGCTCTGGCAGCCTTCGACTGGCCAGAATATCAAGACGATATCGTCGAACCGGTGTTGGGTTGGGAACCCTGAGGATCCAGAGCTCTATAAAATAGAGTTGAAATGAGAACGCAGCAAAAAAATAGAGTATTCTATTTTATAGAGTCTGTAGTTGTGATAACAAGAAAACACACAACAATGAAACATTGTTTCATGGTCGAACACGAATTCGCGCACACTTTCGCCAGGGCACCCCGATCGGGAAGCGGCGGACTACTCGCACGCCTCACAGCTCCCATGAGAGCTCGCGGGTTTCGCGCGGGGCCAAAAATCGAAACGCTGCCTCCCTTATCGGGGGCCTTTTCTCGGGATTCGCACGCCTCGGGGCCGCGATCTTGGCCCGCGGATATGTCCGCGCGCCTGGGGGCCCCGCGGACTCATGCGCCTAGGGCCCGAGTGGAGCCCTCCGCGCGGAGAGGCGGACTCACGCGCCTCGGGGGCCAGATTCGAGTCCGCGGATTTCGTTTGAGAGCGCGTTTTGAAAAGGACCCGCCCTCGAACCATGATCGCCGTGACTCACAACTCCCATCGGAGCTCGCGGATTTCGCGTGGGGGCAAACATCAAAACGCCCGATCGGGATTTTAGACAGACGCGCATGGGTGGCCCCTTAGGGGCTTGCGGATTGCGCGTGGGGCATTTTTTTCGGGAATCGCAAGCCTCGGGGCCACGATCGCGACCCACGGATAGGTTGGCGCGCCTGGGCCCCCGCTGTCGGGGGTGCGGACATACGCCCGTTGCGCCCGAGTGGAGCCCGTCGCGCGCCTGGGAGCTAAAGACGAACTCACACGCCTCGGGTGCCATCTCGAGGGCCGCGGATTTCGTGGGAGAGCGTCTTTTGAAAAGGGCCCGTCCTCCATCCATGACATCTGCGTCTGGGGGGGGTACATTTCCCTCGGCGATCTTCGTGGGGGGCGCGCCGAAATCCAGTCCTCTGGACCCGGCGGAGGGTGCAGTGCAGGGCTTGTGCGGTGAACCCGAACCCCCGATTTGGATTCCTCATCCCTCCTTCCTCCCTCCTCCCCCTCTATAGCCGTTTTGGCTGGAGAATGGTTAAAGTGAGCGCAGGGCACATCCCGAAGTTCTGTTGGAAAACTCCCGTCGGACGTTGCCTGATTCGCGGGGCCATGTCGGTCCACACTCTGGCCGATGACTCGGGGACGGCGACGCAGGAGGCGTCCATGGCCATCGCCGCCCAGTGGCCCGAGGATCCGGCCGAGTATCCGAGCATGCCGCGGTCTGCTGGCGCGGCGGCGCCAAGCGGTGGCGAGAGCGATGGTGAGCCAGCTCCGCCCCACCAGGCAGCTGAGGACCCCGAGCCGCCAAGTCAGCCAGCTGGGCGTGGTGGCCCCTCCGAGTCATGGATCTTGGACAGCCTCGCTCGGCAGTTCGACGATAAGTCCCAGGAGACAGGGAAGCGCGGCCATGGCGTCGTGGATTCCGAGCGGCACGTCCGCCATAAGAGTGACTCCGTCGAGACGGTCGAGAGCAGCGCTCCGCAGGGCGAGCTAAGCCAGCCACCGACGCCGTTGCCGATCCAATATGCCCCACGTCCCTCGGTTCAGTGGTAGAGATCAGGGCGCGATCGACCTCGACACGTTGGAGGGCCACTCGGAGCCCGAAACGTTGCCTCCTGACAGGCAGCCGTCGGCAGCGGCCTGGCGCTTGAGTCTGGAGGGGGATGAGGGGGACATCCCAACGGAGCAGGCCTCGCCGACGATCGAAGTGGACGACGCTGCCAAAGAGGCGATGATCGCCGACCAGAGGCGCAGGCTCGAGGAGGCGGAGGCGGCGAGGAAGCCCACCGACGACGAGTCCGTGCTCGCGGAGAGTCGCAAGCTCGCGGCGGATGCGGCCCAGGAGACGCAGCGCTGGGAGGAGAGCCGCAGGCTCGCAAAGGAGGCGGAGGAGAAGAGGGCGGCGGCGGAGAAGGAGGAGGCAGAGCAGGTCGCGCAGGCCGTGGCGACCTCCATGAGAGATCACAAGTCCAGGAGGGTCGAGGACGTGCTCGGGGGGCGGCCGCTCTCGATCCGGGGGCCGCGCCCGATCCAGGGCAGTTTCCGCGGGGGGGTCCAACTCCTCCCCTCCCTCCTCCTCCTCCTCCGCTTCCTCCTCGTCCCGCGTCTTCCCCCTGCTCCTCCTCCTCCTCCTACCTCCTAGTCATCATCATCATTCCTCGCCTCTTCGTGCTCCTCGTATCCTCCTCCCTCACCGCCTCCTTATCCTCCTCCTCGTCCTCCTCCTCTTTCTCTTACTGCTCCTGCTCGTCCTCCCGCTCCTCAACCTCATCGAGTATCCGCCTTTGTCGCCAACGTTGTCCCTCGCTTCTGGTTGGACCTCCGCGTTCGACGTCGACGACGACGACGACGAGGACAGCACTCCAGTGTCGTCGTCGTCGTCGTCGTCGTCGTCGTCGTCGTCGTCGTCTAGGTCGTCGTCGTAGCCGTTATCGTCGTCGTCGTCGTGATGATCGTCGTCGTAGCTGTCGGAGTCGTCGTCGTCAACGTCGTCGTCGACGTCGCAATCGCTCCGTCTCGCCTCCCCCGCCCCGAGGATCACCCAGCGACGCCAGAGAAGCTGGTCCGGCCTTCTTCGCGCAGGGCGCAGGAAATCTTCCACGAGCTCGAGGAGCACTCCCGCCCCTGCCTTTCTCATTGCTGTTATCCTCCTTGCGCGCTGGGCAGTCCTTGGGGTTCGGGTTTGGCGGCAATCCAACGCGGCGCTTGAAATTCCAATGCATTTTCAATTGCATTGGATTTTGCGTTGGATTTGCGCCAAGCTCGCCCCCCAAAGACGGCTCAGCGCGGCCCAGGTCCTGCACAGGAGGAGGAGGAGGAATAGGAGGAGGAGAAGGAGGAGGAGAATGACCAGAGAGAACCCGGCAATCCGGGATGCATCAACGATGCTGCTATACACCCTCCCGCCCATGCAGGTCCCCTCCTCATATGTCCATGCAAGTATTCTTGGGGATGAGCCTCAACTCCCGCGCTCCCACTGCCCCCCGTTCTCCCCCTCCACCATCGCCTCCACCGACCCTCTCATCGCATCATTCCGTAATCATTTAGGTTCGAGCGGGGCCGAACCGAGTTTGCCTTGCATGTGAAGGCCTCTGATTGGCCAACACGGCCCATAGGCGAGCGTGGATGGCCCCGAAGAAGGACGTCGACAACAGTATGTCGACGCAGGAGTTGGTCAAGCAGTTGTCCCGAGTTTGGGCCTTCCACATCACGACCGCGGAGAAGGTAGACTACGCGGTTGGGAACGTGTCCGAGTGCCCCGTCCAGAAGGCCCTCATTCTCAAAAACAAGGATCTCCTGCGCGAGACGCGCGACGTGCAGAAATACATGAGCCAGTCCACAGCGAAGGACAGGGGTCATATGCACCACGACGACGACGACGACGACGACGACGACGACGACGTCGTCGTCGTCGTCGTCGTCGTCGTCGCACGAGCTCGGCCGAGCTCGTACGAGCTCGGCCGAGCTCGGCCTTCAGGGGCTTAAGTTTCCCCCCCGCTCGGGGCCGCTGTTTCGATCGGCCTTCCGCCTCCCCCAGGATGCTCTCCTGAAGGTCGCGATGCGCAACGAGGAGTCGTGGCACCTGGTCGCGTCGGGGGCCAGGGCCTGGTCGCGTGACACGGCGAAGCAAATCAGAGCGATGCTGCGACATGTTTCGCAGGCGGTCTCCAAGACCTCGGGGGTGAAACGTTGATGCAGTTTGTGCTTCGTTCCCCCACGAAAGCAGTGTCGAAACTAATCGCTGTCGGGGGGACTGGTGCCACGAGTCCTCGTTGCTTTCTTCCAGGACCGTCAAGTGGGCGGATGTCTTCAAGGACGACGGCGAGGACGAGCCTGGAGACCAGGTGGGCGACGAAAGTGACGATGATGATGAGGAGGAGCCGCAGCAGGAGGCTCAGGGCAACGGCAAGTCGAAGGGCCCACTTCTCAAGCGGCCAGCGGCAGCAAGCGCCTCCAGCCCGATGGAGGCCGCGGCCGATCCGGCTGCGGCGGCCGCGGCGGAGCCCATCCCGAACAAGAAGCAGAAGCAGAAGGGCACCTCCTCCAAGCTCGACATCTTGGAGACCCGCGACGGGTGGAACTTCGGATGGACTCCTACGATGACGGTTCCATTTCCTGAACACCCCGCCCTCTAACGCACTCTGTATGCTTTCAGACCTCGGCGAGGTCGAGCTTAAAAAAGCCGGTGGGTCAAAATCCAATGCATTTTCCATTGCATTAGATTTTGCAGTGGATTTCGGGAGGGGGCCTGGGATCACAATAGGAGTAGCCCATCTGAAGTTCCTCGCCGCACAGGCTGCCTGGAGGTGCCGCGAGGGAGAGGTGGTGCCAGAACACGCCAGGGGGGAGAAGAAAGGCGACGCGCCGACCCTGATCGCTACGTGGCCCGACGGCATGGAGTGGGCAATTCCTGGAACCTCGCCCGAGGACGACGTAAGCAACGAGAAGTCCACGAGGGTCGACCTTGGGATCTGGGAGGGCACCCGCACGACCAAGGAGAAGGGCGAGGAGACGGTGAGGGTGGCCAAGGTGAACCACAAGTCCAGGGGCCATTGGATTCAGACCAAGTGCGGCTCGTCTCAATGGATGCAGCTGATTGGCTACGACCCCAAGCACGATCAGGCCGCTCAGGCGCTCATGATCGACTTTGCGAAGCGCTTCTGCAAGAATGAGGTCGACAAGGCGAAGGCGGAGGCCGAGAAGAACGAATGGCTCCTCACGCGCAAGAAGGAGGGCACGGCCAAAGGCAAGGGCAAGAAGCAGGCGTCAGGGGAGACGGCCAATCCGGGCAAAGGCGTGGGCGCTGAGCAGTCCGAGAAGCAGCCGCCCGACGAGGAGGAGGAGGCCGAGTTCGGAGATGATAAGCCCGCTGAGGACGAGGCCGAGGATGGAGAGACGGACGAGGCGGCAGACGCAGGCGAGGACACCAAGCCGACTCCGAAAGCCAAGGCGAAGACGAAGGCCAAGGCGAAAGCGAAGGGCAAGGGGGGAAAGAAGCCAGAGCCAGCGACTCCCGAGCCCGTGGCCATGGACATCGACAAGGAGAGCCCCAAGGACCTGGAGAAGGCGGTGCCGAAGGCTGCGCCGAGCACTCCAGCAACGCCGACCGTGCCGAAGGAGCCCACGCCCAAGGCGCTGCCGAAGGCCACGGACTCCGCGGCGACGAACGGCAAGATCGTGCACGCGAGCCAGGGCAGCATCGGGGCCAAGGGCACCGCCGCGGGTGAGACGGACCAGGTTGACAAGTCAGTGATCGTGGCCGACATGCCCAAGGGCCCCGTGAAGTTCAGGTTGCCAACCATCGATGAGGACCCCTGGGACATGTAGCCCTCGGTCGTCGCGCTCGCCATGGATGGGATTCAGCTCTCGCTTGAGAGCAGGGGCCACGAGAAAAAACACCATCATCGTCATCATCATCATCGTTATGATTTATCCCGTTATTCACTCCCCCAGCCTCCCCTCGCCCCTCCTCCTCCATGCACCTCTATGTTTCGGGCACCGCTGGGCATCCGGTAAGGAGGGGAGAGGTATGAGGTGGAGGAGGCGTATTGACGGGGATGAGGATGATGATGATGAGGAGGGGGAGGACCGAGGGGGATGGGAAGACGACGACGTGGAGGAGGAGATGAGCGAGGGAGGAGCGATGAGGAACACAACGACGACGACAGCGGGAGTGGCCTGACTGAGATACTTAGGGTTCGAGAATTGTTTGACTCTGATGGGTTCGAGAGCTCTGGGCCTCCGTCTGAAAGACGCGTCGCCAACCACTGGACTCGCATCGAAGACGCCTAGGTACCCCTCTCCCCCTCGGTGTGCATTGGCCCTTGGTATGCTCCTTACTTTCGGAGAGGGGGAGCGAGAGACTCAGATGGCGCAATCCAACGACGCGGGCAGGGGGTGTCGATCGACTCACGGGGGAAGCTTCATAGAGGCCTTCGTCCGAGTCGCTCGTGCCCCCCGTCTGCGTCGTTGGGCGCCGCCGTCTGGATCGCTCGGTCATTCCTCCATGTCGTCCGCTCGAGCTCCCATCCGCTGCTCCATCCACCCCCGTTGCAGGAGTCGATCAAGCATTGCATCCAGGAGAGGCTCGACGGCATCGACGAGCTGCGCATCGACGCAGCCATGAGGAACGCGTGGGGCTGCCAGGAGATCAAAGATGTGATGGCGGAGAAAGGAGCTGGCAGTTGAACGCCCCCCTTAACTCCAGCTCCTCTTGCTCCTGGCCTTTTCCACTCCCTCCTCGTGTTCCCACTCCCGCTCCTCCTGCCTCCTCCAGCTCTCTCCCCTTATACTTCCTCCCCCCTGCATCCCCGCGGGGGGGAGGACGACGACGACGACGGCGACGACGACGAAGACGACGACGACGAGGACGATGACGAGGACGACGACGACGAAGACGACGACGACGACGACGACGACGATCTGCAGGACATATTGATCTGACTTCGACAATGCAGAGCTTGCTCAAAGACGTCGACGCCGACGGCCACCTGACCAAGCCAGCACGCTGGGGCTTGCACGCGGCTCCCAAGACATCCGGCGACACCACCGCCCCTACCCAGGCCGAGGCGAGTGCTGGCCGCAACAAGGGGACAGTCTCGGCCGAGCTCGCTTTTTGGGAGGAAATCAAAAACGGAAACTGGTTTGTTTCAACAGATGGGAGAGTCTCATCAGTGGCGGGGCGATGGCAACGAGCCACGGAAGAGGATCCGGCGATGAAGGCCAAATACGATGCGATTACTGGTGTTGGAAAAAACTGTAAAAAAGCAGCTTTCCGCACCGAGTGGGCAAAAAAGGAATATGATACTGCGAAGGATCCTCGGGGTCAAATTTAAGATCCCCTGTTGACGACGACGACGACGATGACGGCCACGACGACGACGCCCGCTCCCCACTGCTCACCACCCACCAAACCACCCCAACCCAACCCGAAGGCCTCAATTTATCCTCGATTTCCAGTGGGGGGGGGGTCGGGGAACGTCGAAAAAACACATGGAACCCGTACCCCCCCCAACCCGAATTCGGGTCAAATTCGGGTCTTCGGGTTGGGTTGGGGTGGTTTGGTAGGTAGTCACACTGCCGCCCCCCCATGAGGAGAAGGCTTCCCTCGTCATTACGGAGGCGAAGCAGGATTTCGTGAAGGGCATCTACCGCCCGCTCGGGAGAGTGGCAGTGGAGGAAGGAGGTGGAAAGTTGGGCTGGATGCAGGCCGCTCGGAACAAAACGCCAGGGCACTCCCCCCTCTTGGTTTCAACCCGCTGGCCCGATCTCGGGCGCCAGGCGTGATTAGACGGGATCCGGGCCCCTGCCCCCGCGGGGTCCCTATAGAGGAGGATGGGGGGAGGGAATGGGAGTGGACGGAGAGGGAGGAGCTAGGGGGGGTGGCAGTGGGGGAGAGGATGTCCGTGGAACAGATGGGGGTCTTTCGGGGTGCGGCAGGGGATGGAGGATGCGGATGCCCAGCCCAGGCATCCAAGTACTTCAGCAAGTGCATGCAGATGGGCCCCCCGTGGATAATCTACTGCCCGCTCACAGAATCATTGAGGTGCCTTTATCTGGAGACTGCGCCCCGCTTGGCCGCACATGGCGATCGCGCAGAGTAGATCATTTGGTCAACTCGATCCGATTAGTCCCTGTACTGATCGTCGCTCCTCACTCCTCGCTCCTCTTCACTCCTCGTTCCTCCTCACTCCTCGCTCCTCCTCCCTGGTCCTGCTCTTCCTCCTCCTCCTCCTCTTCCTCCTCCTCTTTCCTCTTCCCTGGTCCTGCTCTTCCTCCTCCTGCTCTTCCTCCTCCTCGATTCCTTGACTGATTGGCTTCGATCTACCCTTATCAATCCCTGGATTGATCAGCCCCGATCGCGGAGCAAACACAATTTGCATACAACCAAGGGTTTCATGAACACCTTCACCCAGGCGTGGTCCACGCACCAGGAGTGGGAGAACAACCCGAAGGGGGTCCTCGACAAGAAGATCGCGGACATTCGGGGTGAATTTCGTCACTCATCCGGCTGCTTATGCCCCCCCTCCTCCCCCTCCTCATTTGCTGTTGCATTTGCTTCTTCCTTCCCCTCGCCCCCCATCCTGGGGGAAGCCAAAGGGATGAAAGGAAGAGGAAAAGGAGGAGGGGGAGGAGGAGAAGGCCGCCGAGGTTTCCGACGCCGTCGGAAACCTCGGAGGGAGGGGCGGGAAGAGAGGGCGCGGAGAGAGGGGGGCTCTTCCTCCTCCTCCTCCTGCTCCTCCTCCTCCTGAGCCCTCCTCCTGAGCCCCCATCCCCCTCCTCGTCCACTTCGTCTTCCTGAGACCCGTCCGTCACGCCCTCCCCCCCTGCGCAGGAGCTGGAGCAGACGGCCGAGGCCGAGGCCGCGACGGCAGAGGCCGATAAGAAGCGGAAGAGGATCACTGGCAAAACGCCGTCGGACCCGCCGCCGCCGACGACGGGCAGCGGAAACACGGGCGACGACAAGACGGGCAGCAGTAAGGAGGGCATCGGCAAGACGGGCGGCGATGGCGGCAGCGAGGGCGCGGTGGCAACAGGAGGAGAGGAGGCCCCGAAGGAGGAGACGCCGAAGGAGAAAAGGGCGAGGCAGGCGAGGGAGCGCGCTGAGGCTAAGAGGGCAGCGCAGGAGAGCGAGAATAAGGCTGCCCAGAAAGAGAAGACCGCGACGGCTAGGAAGGCGCTGATGCGCTACAGCTCGCTGAGCGCTAACGTCGCCATGATCAACAACAACGCGAAGACCGTCGCCACGTGGGCTTTCGCCAAGACGGATCCGGAATGCCCGAAGATGAACCAGGAGTTCGAAAAGGTCATGACCGTGATCATGAATGACGATACGCTTAAGCTCATCGTGGGCCAGGAGTTCGCGAAGCTGAGGGCCGTGCTCGGCAAGGATCGCTACAACGACGGCATCGACAGCCTCGCGCTTCTGAACCCCCAGCTCGACACGCTGGCCAGCAGCATCGGCATCTTGATGGACAGCCACTCCTCCAGGATGACCAGGCTGGGAACCCAGAAGGCGGACGGGCAGTGACGTGCTGTTTCTGAGCGGTTTCAATAACTCCGAGGGGGTTGCATCTGGGCGTCTGCAGCTCCTTCTACCTGATTTCTCATTGCGTTCAGTGTTGAAACGGCTGCGAGAGTTGCCATGTGTCACGCGCATGTCTGTGCCAGCGGCTAGCGAGGCTTTCAACCCTCGAAGTTTCATTGCAGCTAGAGGGCCATCAAGAGTTACCTCCCTTCCTCGGCACATTTGGCCTTTGGGGGCCAATGCACGGCCCAGACCGGTGAAAACCATACTCAGACCGGCGAAAATTATGCGGTGGAAAATGCGGTGGAAAATCATTTTCCAATGCATTGGAGAATGCGGTGGAAAACGACGGGATTGATCATATGTCTCCGGCAGGATGCGGTGGAGAATGGTTCCCACTTCATTTTCCATCGCAATGGAAAATGCGATGGAAAATTTGCGCCTCACAGGCGGAAGAGAAATCTGATGGAAATCAAGCCGTGGGAGGTAATGAAGCCCCAAGATGCTGCGCCAAGTGCATTTCGCGGTCCTGCTACGCCAGTCTCAGCAGGATCGCTAAGCGTTGAGCGTTGCATATACTCTGGCGCCTGCCCGTTCGAGCCAAGCTATCCTTGCGCGCTCTCCCACGTGCCGCCCAGCTGCCCCTGCCCCACGCCTGCTCGGGCGATTTCCCCGCTTCGGCGCCAGGCGCTTCCTTGCTATCCATTCCCTTGCCTCCTCCCTTGCCTCCTCCCTTGCCTCCTCCCTCTTCCTTGTTATTTTCATCCTCTCCTTCTTCGCCTCATCTCTACTTCTCCTTCTCCGCCCCTCCTCCTCCTCCTTCTCCTCGGCTTGGCCTTGGGGTCGGCGGGGTGCCAGAGAAGGCCGCATCATAACTCGGTCGCGGCTCTGGCGGTCGTCGGGGATCGGGCCTCCCCCCCGAGGGCAAGGGGGACTCAGAGGGGCGCAAGAGGGGGAGGAGTGGAGGAGGGCAGGATTGCGGGGGCAACTGAGGGTAGGGGCCATACGATGACGATCATAATGATAACGACGAGGATGATGATTGCAATAATCTAGCCCTCGTTGGTTCAAAATGAACCGTGCGTGGCAGGGGCGCACCCAGCAGGAGCGCCAGGCTGGGTCGCAACTTTTACAACATTTGCTTACTTTATATGCGACATGTAAGTTAACCGCAACAGATTTCTCAATCGCCTGCTACTTCGCAAATCTAGCAGGCGTCCAAGGTGGAGACTTCGCCAGATATGGAACTGCGCCAGATTCAAGCTCGGGTAATTTTCAGAAACATCTTGACGTGGCTATACCAGACCGCACTCCTTTGTTTATAGTTGACGTCCCTTTGATGTGCGGCAAGAGCGAGCATAGAACTATCGAGAGGCTCCCCATGAGCGCTTTTTGGCAAACATTGGAAGCTGAGCTAGAGCAGGACCCTACCACGATTAGCATTCTCGAGTTGCCGAGAGATCAGCGCCAGCCGAGTGTGCTGGACGTACCTGCATACACGGATCACCCAACGGTCCTGCAAGCTCGGAGGGACAACGTGATGGACCCGGTACCCATTGCTGTGTACGTAGATGGAGTTCGCTTTATTTCACAAGCGGCTGGCCGCTCCGAAACCGTGCTCGGCGTTTGGGGCATGAACCTCCTGAGCGGCAAGTGATGGGAGCGTTTTCCAACACCACCACCACCATAAGTTGGAGGGGGGAAGAAGGAGGACGAGGAGGAGGACGAAGAGGAGGAGGACGAAGAGGAGGAGGACGAAGAGGAGGAGGAGGAGGAGGAGGGCACCCTCCCCCTCCAACTTATGGTGGTGGTGGTGGAAAACAGGCCCATCAGCAAGCGCCACTTTCTGGCTCCGCTGAAGTCTGGCGATGTTTGTCAGTGTGGCTGCCGCGGCTGGTGCTCAACTCAACCTCTTCTTCAGGCTGTCCAGTGGCAGTTGGTCCACATGCAGCGGGGCCAGCGCCCAGCCACATCGTACAACGGTGAACCTTGGGGCGGGCAGACCTGGATGGACCCCGATGAACCTCTTTCGTATCGCATTGTTCTTTTATATATAAAAGGGGATTGGAGCGAACATTCCCACGCCATGGGCCTGGCGTCGTGGGCTAGCAAATATTCACCGTGCCAGTATTGCGCCCTCACGAAAGCAGAGGTCGGCGACCTGCACGAGAACATGCGGGCAGAGCCGCAGTGGTATCTCAGGTCGCACGAAGATTATTTTAACGCTTGTCGGGCTTGCGAGGTGAACGTTGCGATTCACACTCTAGCTCAGAGGGAGAGTTTCATCCGAGCGCTACGTCCAGCGAAGGCTAAAAAAGATATCGGGGGGCTCTGGGTCAGAGATGATGTCGCGATCCACGGAGTGAATTTGAAAAAGGGGGACCGCCTTGAACCTAGCAGGGCGGTGCCTGACATTTTCGGTTTGTCTAAGTTGGCTGTCCCTTTTACTGCGGTTCTATGGCGTCCTCGGCGTGCAGATAGGGACAATGAGATAATAGACTGCTTGCACCACAGGTGCCCGCTGTTCTGCGAGGAACTCGGCACTTCCCCTCACCGCGCCCTCGCAGTGGACGCCCTGCACACGCTGTTTTTGGGACCAGTTATTCGTTTCATATCATGTGCGTTATGGAGAATACTCCTTATGAATCCGTGGCGGGTGAATGGGGACATAGACACCGTGCTGGAGCTGGGGATCCTGTGGCTCAGAGGCGACCTGGAAAAATGGCAGGAAGACCAGCACGTCGACCTCAACCGCCGTGTCCACGGCCTCACACTTAAGATGATGGGCAAGCGCTGCGGCTGCACTCTCCAGGACTTATTTTTTCATTTTAGAGATGCATGAAGATCATCATAGTGATGGAGGGGGTGGGGGAGGAGAGATACTCGGAAATGGGAAGGGAGGGCCGGTGGACCAAAGAGAGAGGGATGAGTAGAGGGGAGGTTGTGATGGGGCGGGAAGCGGTCCCGAAATTGTCTGATCAACGTCTCCGAGTGTCGGTCTTGAGGGGCGAGAGGCGCAGTTTTTGTTGGTAGGATGGGGGATGAGCTAGGACTGAGAGATACCAAATGGGGGGGGCCAGGGGGAGGAGCAGGAGGAGGTGGAGGAGCGGGGCGCATACAGCAACAAAGCAGAGTAAGCATTTGCCCGCCCCTCCTGGTCGCACTCGCGGGTTCGTGGGACGTCCGCTGGGCCCGAATGCATGGGCGCTGGCAATCGTTGGAATGTTTGCGTGATTGCCCCCCCTCGCCGACCCGCCACTCCGCTGCTCCTGTCTACTCCGAGTCCCGCCGACCTCCCTTTCAGTCGTTGTCGAGTCGCACGCGCGCGCGTGCGCATTGCCCATTCAAAGCATGCTTCAGAACACTCAGCATCCGGGAGCACACATGAGTCTCAAAGCAGCTGAAGCATCTTCTTTGTTGGGATTTGCTATTTTAGAACTCAACAAATATGGTGGGGCAGCAGTCTTTGGCACCGCTCTGGTTGGGGCTGGTGGTTCCCTGAAGTCCATCATAGACCAGCTCAAAGCGGCCCCTGTCATCCCTTCCCCAGACGCAATGCGTAGCATTATGGCTTCATTGGATATGCATCTGCTCTCTACGGTGGCCTCGGGCATGGCCCTCACTCCCAAGCATCACCTCCTTGCCCACATGCTGCACAGGAGCGGGGGGGTCGGGGCATGGCGGCAGCCTCTTACTCGTTTGCACGGCTGGGCTCGCATCGAAAATCTCGACCGTAACCTCCCCTCCATCCGGTTTCAAGCAGGCTCTCGCCCGCGCGGGGGGTGGCGGGAGGAGGGGGCCGTGGCAGGCGAAAGCGGCCTGGGGGGCAGATGACTACCTACCAGACCACCCCAACCCAACCCGAAGACCCGAATTTCGGGTTGGGGGGGGTAAGGCTTCCACACGTGTTTTTTTTTCGATGTTCCCCGACCCCCCCCCCATTGGAAATCGAGGGTAAATCTGAGCCTTCGGGTTGGGTTGGGGTGGTTTGGTGGGTGGTGAAGAAGGGTGGCCATTAGCGGTTTCGTGTTACAGCCCCCGAGGATCCCGACCCATGGAACTCCTAAACATTACCATTGTTTCCAAGACGAGTCGTTGAACGCATCGCTGAGAGATATCGCGCAGTATTGCCACCGTCTCAGCTTCCCCCGCAGAATTTTCAGGCTTATCGACTTGAGGAGCAAACTAGTGACGGGAGATTTTGCGGCTAGCGGGTCATGGCTGCCGTTGGTCGCTGGCTACATGCTGCTTTGATTCTTACCTCGGGCTTCGGGTGCTTGGCAGTGGGCGTGAAGCTAGACCCATTAGAAGCTTGCTCGTCAGGGTATCAGTGGGCATCGTCAACGGCCGTCGCTCTTGGGAGGCGCGGTGCACCCTTGAATTTCGACAGTGGCACGAAGCCGTTTCTCGACACGATTGTGCATGCTATCTCCGAACGGGCACCGACAATTACTCGATCGGCTGCGTTCGTTGAGATATACTCGGGCACGGCGCGCTGCACGCGAGCTGTACGTAGTCTGGGTTACCGCGCCTTCTCATTTGATGTTCTGGACCGCGCTTGGCAGGACACTCGATTTCTTAAGGGGTGCTTGTATGCAATGTGGCTTCTGGCTTCGATATGCGCAGGAGGAACGGCTTGGTTTGGCCCTCAATGCTCCACTTGGATACCAATGGCACGGGGGCACACTAAACGTACGGATGAGGACCCATACGGCAACGACATCAGAAACGACGTCAGGGAAGCGAATTGGACCTGCTTGCTCGTGTAGGCAGGGCGCAAAACAACACCAACCCAATGTCGGAGGATGGTGAGGGGGATGGCCAGGAGGAGGAAGAGGGGAAGGAGGGCGGCCAAGGCCAAACCATATTGGAATGCTCACCTGAGGTAGGCCACTGCGGAGGAAGGAGTGGCATGGAGGAAGGAAGAAAGAACTGTCTGCTGACTCCTCCTCGTCTTCCTTGTCCTCCCCATCCTCCTGCCCCTCCGTTTCCTGCATCCCCCTCATCGTCCCTCTCGTCTTCCACTACCCTCTCTCCCTCCTCCTCCTCCTCCTCCTCCTCCTCCTCCTCCTCCTCCTCCTCCTCCTCCTCCTCCCTCTCCATCTCCTCCTCCTCCTTCCCCTTCTCCTCCTCCCACCATTATTTTATCCACGGCGTTAGGCCCGAGCGCGATGGGGCAGAATCAAGGTTTGCTCGAGATGCCCCGACCCGGTGGGGGCTCCAGGCGGCCCCCCCCCCGATCCGGACATGTGGCGCGTCCAGCTTCGCCCTGATAGGTGGATCTGGACCGACTGTTCACTGAACGTGCACCTGCTCTGTACTCTTGCCTCGGGCATGGCCCCCACTCCCAAGCATCACTTCATTTTGCATATGCTGCACGGGGGGCCGCAACGGCCCCCCTCGTGGGCTCCTGCAGCTCAACAGTGGCCCACCTCTCCTCCAGAGGAAATGGATCCGGCTCGCCCCTGCGTGGCCTGCATCGTGCGTGGTTCCTCTCGGGGCAAACTATTCAACTTCGCCTCCTCTCCCTCCCGCTCCCCTCGGTTGCCCATGCCTCTACCTCTCCCTCTCTCGCTCCCTCGCTCCCCCTCTCGCCCTGAGGAGGGGAGGAGGGGGAGGAGGAGGAGGAGGAGGAGGAGGAGAGCGCCTCCCCTGCCCAGGTCGATGATGGTGACGTTTTGCCACATGCGGGGCGTCCGCGTGGTCGTCGAGCAGCCCTTGAACTCGACTATCTACCGCACGGCCGAGCTCTCCGAGGCCCTGCTGATGGCCTGCGCGAAGCGCATCATCACGAACCTCGGAGCCTTCGGCGCGATCAGCGTGAAGCCGATCGAGATCTGGACTACGCTGAGTCCTCATGCTTTGCTTCCCCTTGTTCGCCGCAGGACGCAGGCCTTCAAACGGCTCGGCACCTATTCAGAGCTCTGCCCCGCTAAACGAGTCAAGAAGACTCAGGGCTCCAAGCCGAAGAAATACGGCTGGTCCAAAAAGGGGTGGGTCTCGGGTACGTACAATAGCCGCCAGAAGCAATCGTCTCAATACCCCCTAGAATTTGCGCGCGTGGCAGCGCGTGTGGTGGTCAAGGGGCTGCCAATTGAGTCGAGTTCTGATACTCGCTTGCCCGTGCCGCGTGGTTGAGCTCAGGCCGCCCCACGCTACGGAATAATTAGATGATAGGGGCGAGGTGGAGGACAGGGAGGAGGGGAGGGAAGGATGGGGAGGGATGGAGGCGAGGGAAGGAGGGGTGGGATGGAGGGGGGGGAAGGAGAGGGGGGGGCATCTCGGAGGAAAGGAGGGGGGAGGATCTGGCACCCTGCACTCATGCATGCCCCCTGGGCCCCTGGCCCACCTGGCGACGTGGGTAACCATGGCGCCCTGGATGCTCGAGCCTGCGCGCCGCAGGTGACGTTCCCTGGAGATCGAGCTGTAAAAACCTGTACGGTCGATATCTCGGACCTGGATCGCGCCCGACACTCGTTGGGGGTCGGGCCCGACGCAAATCCGACGTGGCGTCTGAAAACCCAATGCATATCCCAATGCATTGAAGTTTGCGTTGGATTTTGGCGGGCCCGACCCCCGACGAGTGCCAGCGTGGCGTTCCAAGTCTGATCCGGCGGCGTTTGGTTTCGAGAGGGGCCCCTTCCTATGTGCCCACGCATCGGTCGCATCGGTCCAGGTCTAATCCGAACAAGCTTTTTTTGGGGGTGACGATTTTCCAGCCTCGGCGGATCTTGCATTTGATGTTGGATTTGATTTCGGCTTCGGGGAAATGCGAAAGGGCATCGATGAGAAAGGTGGCCAGGGGGAGAGGGGGCGGCCGTCTTATAGCTATTCGTCTGCTCGAGAGCTAAGTGATTCTGGCAAGCGAGGCGGTCATGGACGGCCGCGATCGTTCTAGGTCTCGGTCTGCCACGAGGACCAACCCGAAAGGCGACAGCTCGGGCCGACGGAAGGGCACGGTTTCAGGCGAGGACCAGGGGAAGGGGTGCACCAAGGGCTCGGGCGTGGACCTGGGCTCGGTTTCAGGCGGGGACCAGGGCAAGGGGCGCGCCAAGGGCTCGGGCGTGGACCTGGGCAAGGACCTGGGCTCGGAGAAGGGCGAGAACAAGGGCTCAGAGAAGGGCTTGGAGAGGGGGAAGGGCTCGGACGACGTTGTTGGAACCTTGCCCCCTCCGACTCCGACCGACGACTCGGGCAAGGGCAGCAACCAGGCCTCGGGCAAGGGCCAGCAGAAGGGCAACGCGGCGCTGGACAAGGACGCGGGCAAGGGGAACAAGGGCGGCAAGGCCCCTCGCAGGGGCCCGGGCTCGGATCCGGCGATGACTTTGCAGTGCAGCGTGCAAGCGATCCTCGACAACTGCAGCAGAGCCCAGGCTGAAATGATTCAGGCTTGGAGGGATGGGAGGGGGAATGGAAGAGGAAGAGCGGAGGGGGAGGGGGAGGAAGATGAGGACGAGGAGGATGCAAAATCCAATGCAAAATCAAATGCATTGGATTTTGCATTGGATTTTGGATCGTCGGTCGATCAAGAGGCCACCAACATGCTCCGCAAAAGCATCACAGACTACAACACCATGAATGCGGAGGTCACGTCCCTGAGGGCACGCACAACCACCCTGGAGCTGCAGCTGTGGATGATGATGAAGTCATTCTACAATCGAGATGTTCTCAACATTGCGCAGGACCCCCCCGTCGACGCGCGCGACGTGGCTCGCAACGCTTGCAACTCGTCGCCCCCGATCCTCGAATACACGCGCATGCACGCGGACTTGCAGGAGAAAACTGAGCCTCCATCGCATGCAATTGATGATGGTTCCGACTATGCTCCTTCGACTTTCACGTTGCCCTCGGAGGACCCCATAGGGGTCCTCAAGGGCAGGGGCGACGGGGGGGAAACGAAAAGCAAGGGGGGGAATCAAGCGCGCCCCCTCCCCGCGCTCGGAAGAGGAGTGGCACGGGGGAGGAGGAGGAGGAGGAGGAGGAGGAGGCAGAGGAGGAGAGAGGATGGAAGAGAGAGAGAGAGAGAGAGAGAGAGAGAGGAGTTGGAAGCGGAGGGGATGGAGGAGGTGGAGGACGGGGGGAGGATGAGGGGGAAGAGAAAGAGGAGGGGGAGGACGAGGGGGAGAAGAAGGAGGAACACGAGGCGATGGGGGCAGGAGGAGTAGGATGGGGGAGGGGCACTACGGATGATGAGCAGGAGGGCGGTGAAGGGAGGAGGAGGAGGAGGAGGAAGATGAAGAGGACGAGGAGGAGGGAGATAACCAACCCCAGAGGACGACGCCTCGAACCCGATGACGCTCGAGGAGGCGCGGACGACGTGGGTGCCCGCAGGCGGGCCACGGGTCGCTCAGGCAGCGGCCGACTCCTTGGCCGCGGCTGCGGCCGCGTCGGCCGACGGCCCAGCCGCCCTCGCCCCCCAGACGCCCCCGAGCTGAGGGGCAGACCCCTAACTCTTCCTCCCCTGCCATCTCTCCTCTTCCCCCTCCTCCTCCTCCTTCTCCTCCTCGCTCTCCTCCTCCTCCCCCTCTTCCTTTTCCCCCTCCCCTCGCTCCCCCCTCCCTCCCCCCCTCTTCCTCCTCCACCCCTCCCCCTCTTCTTCTTCTTCTTCTTCCTCCTCCTCCTCCTCCTCTTCCTCCTCCGCCCACGCTGGCGCTTGCAGCTCGACTCCGCAGACCGCCCGCTCGCGCGGGGCTCTGGACTGCCGAACTCCTCCTCCTCCCCCTCCTCGCCCAGGAATATATACGGGCTAACGCCGCAGATCCGCCGCCCCGACGCCGAAGATCCGCGTGAGGTGTGTGCCGAAATTAGTTGTGCCCCTCGGCCTCCCTCCTATGGACCCGGTGGGGCTCAGGGTGTCTGGGGGCACGCCGCGGCCCCGAGGAGGCCGACGGGGTGCTTTGACAGGGGCCCGCTGGCCCTGGCGGTTCGCCGGGTTCCGCGGGGCCTTGCAAGGGGGGGGCCAGGGCCCGAGCTTGCCGCATTCACCAGGCTGACGCCGAATCCGCCGATTCGACGCCGCGACACCGCGACAACGCACGGGCTCAACCACATTCGTCAGGCTGACGCCGCATCCGCCCACCCGGCGCCGCGACAACGCGACGCCATGACGCCGCGACCACGCGACGGCAGCCGCGCTCGCCAGGCTGACGCCGCAACGCGACGCCGAGTCACCGCGACACCGCGACGCCGTCCGCTGACTCGACGCCGCGACGCCGCGTCAACGCGACGCCGCGACACCGCGACGCCGCGACAACGCGACGCCGCGACACCGCGACGACCGCGACGCCGCGAACGACGGCGCAACCACACTCGCCAGGCTGACGCCTCATCCGCCGACCCGACGCCGCGACAACGTAACGCCGCGACGCCGCGACAACACGACTGCACAACCGCGTTCGCCAGGCTGACGCCGCATCCGCCGACCTGGCGCCGCGACAACGCGATAGCGCATGGCCGCAGCGCTAAATCGGTGCTCCATGGCAACGCGACGCCGAGTCACCGCGACGCTGCATGCAACAATGGCGCAACGCAACGCGATGCGCATCGCGACGGCACGAAATCGCTGATTCGGAGCATAACATGTATATCTAGAGCAAGTTAACTCTATAAAATAGAGTTGGAAATTTCAACTCTATTTTATAGAGTTCTGGATCCTCAGGGAAAGATGGCATAACCAGATGACCGGGCAAAATGTCTTCGCCCCGACGCTTCAGACAATAGTGAATGCAGTAGCCATGGGGACACCGTGGCTGCCTGTGCAGCAAGAAGACGCCGCGGACGCCGCAGGGCAAAACCCTCGCGCAGGGCAAAACCCTCGCGGACGCATACTGGTTGCCTGGGAAAACAGTCTCGAGGCGAGGCCGACCCGTAATTCTCATTCCGTCGCCAGGCGAATCAATGAGTGTCGCGATCATCGCCTCCTAGTACCGTTGTGGCAACCCGCCGCCAGCGCAGCCGCGGTGGCAGGCGCGCAATCACAGGTCGGACTTGACTTCTCAGCAACCAGCGGGCCTAAGGCCGCGCTGATAAACGGAGGGGCGATCAACTTTGATCAGCCCGACGGTTATGCATATAACCATTGCGAGGACAGCTCGATCAACATATCTTCACACGTGTTAGAGGCCAGGGCGATCGCAGCACAATGTGTCGTTGAGTACACAGGCGTTCGCTCAATTTCCAATGATCCCGATAGATTGCGACCGTCAGGGGAAATTGAACACGAGGTCCCACTTTCTGTGACGAACATAGTTGAAGGGAGCTGGACGGCCCCTATACAACATATGCAACTTGGTCATCGCATCATAAGAATACTTGCTATCGTTCGCGAGACCATGGGCTCCTTCATTTCAGATGGGCACTTTGTCGGTTGCCCGGGGCGAATAATTCGCCCCGAGAGAGAGAACGCAGATCCCGTCTATTTGAGGCGACGGAGAGATGAATATGCTCTTGACTGTCGCATTCGCGCCGCTGTCCAGACGGACGACCTCATAGAAGAGTGGGCCCGCAATTTGGGCAGGCAGGTGCAAACCGACATTCGTCGCGAGGGCGCATCACTACAAGAGGCCAATTCTTGGCTCCAGAACAAATGCGTAGACCCTGGGACGGAGCTCCAGGATAAGGACGCAGGCCCATTCCGCACTGCATGCGGAAGATTTGGCATCCCAGTAGCTAACGTTCGTGAGAACAGAAATGCCAATCCGCACCGCGGCAGCGGAGCTGGTTCCGCGGGGCCAATAAGAGCACAGGATGCGGCGAAAGCCAGGCTGCAGCCGCCACCTCCGCCGCGCAGACCCGACGTCTCAGACGCTCGGGCTGGCGACGATGTTACCGAATCCCCGCGCTCTGTCGCCGGCGCAGCCGCGACGGCAAGAGAGGGATACCAATTGCATTCTGACACATGGGATTGGTCGAGGCCCCCGCGCGCGCGATGGAGCCGCGGATGTCGGCCGCGGCGCTGTCGGCTACGACCCGCTCCTGTCCTACCCGCACTGCGTGAATGACGTGCAGGTCGGGCACTACGTCCACCGGGATCGGATCACGCGGTTGTCCGACGATGTCTGGTGGGCGCAGATTTGGCACACGCTGTCTTCACATGAGCATGACTTTCACTTCCCGCCGAAGGGGAAGGCGTCCAAGAACAAGGAGAAGAAACACAGAGCAGCACACTACACTAATAGTGGCAAAGGACGGTCCCGCTCGCCTCGTGGCGGCGAGGGACAGACTGGAGGCTCGGCGCCGTCGAACCCGACGCCTCCAGCGCCACCGACGGGAGAAGAGAACCCGTTCAGGGAGCTGGATTGAGTTCCGCCCGCGTGACTTAGTCGTGGCAGGCATATGCAAGAGAGTTCTCGTCCGCGCGACGAAGTCGCGTCGGACGAGTAAGCAGCCCTGCTGATCGGCTAAGCCGATTCAGCGGAGAGAATTTATTTACATGTTTGCGGGAGTCGTCGGGCCTCTTCGGCGCCCCCTGGTGGCCACCGTTGAGCGGTAAAAGTTTTTGCGGTGCGCTCCGGTGGTTGCACGTATATAGGCCAGGGGTGCTGTGGCCGGATGGGCTCTACGAGCCCCGCCGCGGGGGAGTAGATGAGCTCCTCTCCGCCTCATGCTAATATTGCTTGTTGTATCACTTGCATTACTGCGCGCTGCCTGGCTATGATTGCGGTGATTATCCGCAGCTGTATGTTTGCTTACAGGAGACACAAGGTGCGTGCTGGTCCGCTCGCGCGCGCCGCGGGGTCGCCCCCGCGTCGTCGTCGTGTCGACGGCCGGCCGGCCACCTCACTTATCATTCCTGATCTAGTAAATTTGCTTACCGGTTACTTGTCTTATCCATGTCTCATCCCGTGCCCTCTCTCGCTGAGCAAAGTGAACATGAGATCAGAATTCTTTTGTCATCTTACCCCGATTCTCAGTGGAAAGACTTCTTCGCCCCCCCGCCCGTCGGCCGCGCGGCATGCCCGTGGGGCGGTGGTTGGGGCTGAAGTCTTGCGCGTTTCCGCCGCGTGCGGGGCCGCGGGGTTGAAAGCTTGTGGCATCGCGAGGTTGTGCGCGAAGTGTTCGCGGGCACTTCTGCGGGCCAGGAGAGGAAGCAAGCGCCCATCCCCCCCCGCCGCCACCGCTGGATCCGCCTCGAAATCCTGGTCAGACCGCATCCCCCCACGGGAGGTCTGGGGAGCAGCGGTATCGGTGCATTTTGATTCCCCCATCAAAGATGGATGGTTGTGCGCCGTATACATGTCTATGCTGTCTGTGGTCATGGAGCGCGTTGTAGCACATTTTTCCCAACCATCCTGTGGTGTTGGGTCTTCGTTTTGAAGAGACAGCGCCCCGCGTCTCCTCTCCTTCCTTCCTTGCTTCCTCCTTCTCCGCCTCCTCCCCCTTCCCTCCTCCCTCATCCCATTATCACGGCACACCCCCACACGTTTCGTGGCCCCATATGGGGGCTCCACCGAGGGCCCCAGTGGCTGCGTTGGCATGGCGGCGCCGCACCTATTTCGGCACACCCCTCACACGTTTCGTGGCCCCGTAGGGAGCTCCACCGAGGGCCCCAGTTGTTGCGTTGGCATGGCGGCGTCGCACCCATTTCGGCACACCCCTCACACGTTTCGTGGCCCCATAAGGGGGCACACCCCTCACACGTTTCGTGGCCCCATAGGGAACTCCACCGAAGGCCCCAATGATTGCGTTGGCATGGCGGCGCCGCACCCAATTTGGCACACCCCTCACACGTTTCGTGGTCCCATAGGGAGCTCCACCGAAGGCCCCGGTGGCTGCGTTGGCATGGCGGCGCCGCACCAATTTCGGCACACCCCTCACACGTTTCGTGGCCCCAGAGGGAACTCCACCCAAGGCCCCCGTGGCTGCGTTGGCATGGCGGCGCCGCACCCATTTCGGCACACGCCTCACACGCTTCGTGGCCCCATAGGGAGCTCCACCGAAGGCCACAGTGACTGCGTTGGCATGGCGGCGCCGCATTCAATTTGGCACACCCCTCACACGTTTCGTGGTCCCATAGGGAGCTCCACCGAAGGTCCCAGTGGCTGCGTTGGCATGGCGGCGCCGCACCCATTTCGGCACACCCCTCACACGTTTCGTGGCCCCTGAGGGAGCTCCACCGAGGGCCCCAGTGGCTGCGTTGGCATGGCGGCGCCGCACCCATTTCGGCACACCCCTCACACGTTTCGTGGCCCCATAGGGAGCTCCACCGAAGGCCCCAGTGGCTGCGTTGGCATGGCGGCGCCGCGCCCATTTCGGTTTTCGTGGCCCCATAGGGAGCTCCACCGAAGGCCCCAGTGGCTGCGTTCGCATGGCGGCGCCGCACCCATTTCGGCACACCCCTCACACGTTTCGTTCCACCGAAGGCCCCAGTATGGCGATCACACCGATAGGCTCCACCGAAGGCCCCAGTGCTGCGTTGGCATGGCGGCGCCGCACCCATTTCGGCACACCCCTCACACGTTTCGTGGCCCCATAGGGAGCTCCACCGGAGGCCCGAGTGGCTGCGTTGGCATGGCGGCGCCGCATCCATTTCGGCACACCCATCACACGCTTCGTGGCCCCATAGGGGGCTCCACCGAAGGCCCCAGAGGCTGCGTTGGCATGGCGGCGCCGCATTCAATTTGGCACACGCCTCACACGTTTCGTGGCCCCATAGGGAGCTCCACCGAAGGCCCCAGTGGCTGCGTTGGCATCGCGGCGCCGCACCCATTTCGGCACACCCCTCACACATTTCGTGGCCCCATAGGGAGCTCCACCGAAGGCCCCAGTGGCTGCGTTGATTGGCGGCGCCGCACCCATTTCGGCACACCCCTCACACGTTTCGTGGCCCCATAGGGAACTCCACCGAAGGCCCCAGTGGCTGCGTTGGCATGGCGGCGCCGCACCCATTTCGGCACACCCCTCACACGTTTCGTGGCCATAGGGAGCTCCACCGAAGGCCCCAATGGCTGCGTTGGCATGGTTGGCATGGCGGCGCCGCACCCAGTTCGGCACACCCCTCACACGTTTCGTGGCCCCATAGGGAGCTCCACCGGAGGCCCCAGTGGCTGCGTTGGCATGGCGGCGCCGCACTCATATCGGCACACCCCTCACACGTTTCGTGGCCCCATAGGGAGCTCCACCGAAGGCCCCAGTGGCTGCGTTGGCATGGCGGCGCCGCACCCATTTCGGCACACCCCTCACACGTTTCGTGGCCCCATAGGGAGCTCCACCGAAGGCCCCAATGCTGCCGCCCTCATGCGTCCCGTACGCCCAGGACAGCGTTTCGTGGCACGCCTTTCGTGGCCCCATAAGGAGCCCCACCGAAAGCGGCACCCACAAAGCGTTATTCACAATTGCATATGGTTGGGTCCTTCGCCAGGATAATTGTTTTTCAGTCGCTGGTTCCCGTTTGCTTTTGGATGATATCACAGCTTCGCTGTGCATTTGTTTTTCGACCTCCTGGAGCTTGGAGGAGTGGACGAAAGGTTTTGGTCACTGGGCTGACCTTCCGCATTCCATCGAGAGGGGAGGAGGAGGTGAAGGAAGAAACAGGAGGTGGTTTATGAGAGGAGGAGGAGGAGAGCAGGAGGCGGAGGAGGAGGAGGGAGGGGCAGCACGAGGGAAGACAAGGATGAGGACGAGGACGAGGAGAACGCGGAAGTACACGAGGAAGAACAAGATAATGACGGTGATGGTGATGAAGATGTTGATGTTGATGTTGATGATGATGGCGATTATCTGGATGCTGATCAAATGAAAATGAAGATGGTCTTGCTGATGATGCTGTTGATGATGGTGATGATGCTGATGCTGATGCTGCTGCTGCTGCTGACGATGATGATGATGATGATGATGGTGATGGTGATGATGATTTTGATGATGCTGATGATGATGATGATGATGATGATGATGATGATGATGATGGTGATGATGATGATGATGATGAAGATCATGCTGCTGCTGATGATGATGATGGTGGTGGTGATGATGATGATTGTGATTCTGAGGAGGAGGCGGAGGAGGAGGAGGAGGAGCAGGCGGCAACAAATGAAGCCTGGAGGCCAGTGCGAAAATTAGTGATTCCCGTCCTTCTCCCCCATCTTCCTCCTCCTCCTCCTCCTCCTCCTCGTTCTCCTCCTCCTCCTCCTCCTCCTCCTCGTTCTCCTCCTCCTCCTCCTCGTTCTCCTCCTCCTCGTCCTCGTTCTCCTCCTCCTCCTCCTCCTCCTCCTCCTCCTCCTCTTCCGCCTCCTCATCCTCTTCCGCCTCCTCCTCCTCCTCCTCATCCTCTTCGTCTTCCTCCTCCTCTTCGTCCTCCTCCTCCTCCGCCTCCTCCGCGTCCTCCTCGGACCGACGCGCCCCCTTTCGCTTGCTGGCCGCGGGGCAGGGACTACCGAGAAGCTGCCGCCAGACCACGCGGGCCGCCGCTCCGACATGCTCTGAGCCGCGCGCGCCGCGCGCGCGCGCGCTCGACCCGCGCAGCGCCGCCCTGCGGCGTGGCGGGAGAAGAGGGCGCGTGCCCGCGTCCTCCTTCGCTCCCTCCATCCTTCCCTCCTCCCTCCCCCTCCCTGCGTCCCTCGCTTCCTTCCTCCCTCCGTCTCCCCCTCCTCCTTCCCCTGCTCCCTGCCCCCTTCCCTCCCTTCCTGCGTCTCCCCCTCCCCCCCCACTCCCCCTCCCTCCTCCGCCTCCTCCCCTTCCCGCCTTCTTCCGCTCCTCACAGCTACAGAGCGTTGAGGCAGCTTCGTCTGGGACTCTGGCCCAGATTTTTCAGCAGAGCTGAGCAAGCCCAGGGGAGCAAGCACCGCCAGTAGGTCCAGTCGGACTGCGTTGCGTTCATATCGCTACACGATCAAGCAGAGACTCCAGAGACCCCTCCCCCTCCCTCCCTCCTTCTCCCCCTTCCTTCCCCGCTCCTCCCTCCCAGTTCCTCCTCCCTCCCCTCCTCCCCTTCGCGCTCCCCCGTCCCCCCTCCTTCCCCGTTCCTTCCTCTCTCCCACTTCCCGCCAGTCGCGGGAATGGCGTCCCCAACAGATCTCAGGGGGCGGCCTTCGACGGATGTCCAGATAATGCACATCTACATCCGAAGTTGGCTTTCTTTTGAGGGCAACCCTCGGACCCCTCTCCCAGTTCGGCTGGGGAGCCCGCTTCAGGCTCGCTTCCAGCCGCTGGCTCATCCCTCCATCAACACTCCGGAGGAGTGCGCACGCAGGCGCGGAAGAACCCGCAGGCTCCGTCGGGCGAGCGTTCATGTCTTGCCTCCTCTTCCGCCCTTCGGAGGAACTGCCTCGGTGCAAAGGCGCTGGAAGTCAGTGAACATTCGGGCGTGCCTCATATTGTCAGATCACTTTTGCGATCGATGGTGGTAACCCTGGTAACCCCTTTTCTTCGACACAGCCTGAGCGCAAACGAAACGTCTGTCCCGATGCACACGGGTCGGCGGCGTCGCCATTGACTTGGGCCATACCACCGTCGCCCCACATGTGCCAATCGATGAAAGCCGAACGAATTGACAGCTAGCTTCTGCTGGAGGTGCCACGATACGAACGAGGTCAGCAGATCGGAGTGGTTGCACCAGGACGTGCCGTTCACTATCAATTTGAATTCGCCCTCGGGCGCCCCAGGAAACAGCAGTCTGCGGCCCAGGGCGTGCGTCGGAGATCTGCGTGGGAACTTCACGTTCCCCCCTCCCGCACACCCACATGCACGACGTACCGCCTTCCCCCCGCTTCCCCCCCCCGCAGGGTGGAGAAGGCGGGTGGAGCCTGCCGCGCATGCGGCAGATCCGCGCGATGCAGCACGGCAGGCGTGGCAGTGGGAGGGGCGACGGGGTGAAGTGGCGTGGCATGCGGCTTCGCGCACGCGGCTTCCTGAGTTGGAAGTCGTGGTCCAGAACGGACGCCACACGATCTGTCGGCAGGCAGCGTCTGCGATTGGCGGATTTGTTGAGTACGTGCGTTTCCCCCGTCGCCTGTCTCACCAACACACTGGTTCTGCCCGATCGCACGGGCACGGCCCGCCCCTACGAAGGGCCGCTCCGGCTACCCGGAGCAGGCGCGCCGACGTCCTGTCCTGCCCCGTCCTGGCAGGAGCGACGCCAGAAAAGCACGGGGCCGTTTGCGCCGACATTGGCGCGTAAGCTGCCCGCGTAGAGTCGCGCGTGAGCGCCATCACTTCCAGTGGAGTGTAGCGTGCCGCACTGGCGGCCCGCGTTAACCGCCACGCAAGGCCGCTGTGCCGCCTCGCGTAGGACCCGTGTTTGATCAGCGCTCGTGCGAAAGCAGCCCATATCTCTCAGGGTGGAACCAGCCTGCGCGACCCACGAAGCCCCGAGGGAGAGGACCTTCTCCTTGGCCTCCTTGGCTCTGCGACGATACCCTACGCACTGCCACTGCGCCCAATCGTCAGCCAGGTCGTTCCCAGCCTTCTGGAGAGCAGAAGTGGCCCTTATTTGTACATGTGTGTAGGGGGCCACATGCTAACCCTACCCCTACCCCCCCACGATTTCTGAGGGGGAGGGTGGGGTTCACTTCGTGGGGGGGTAGGGGTAGGGTTCGCATGTGGCCCCCTCGTGTGTGCGTGTGTTTGCGTGTCCTTTTTGACGACACGCACGTGCCCGAGACCAGTCCGGTCATCGATGCGCGTGCGCACACGGGTCCACAGCTCGGCCCAGGCACTACGACTGCAGACGCAGTGCCCGCGGGATCAAAGGCACAGACCATCATTCACTGGCTGACTTCCCAGCTGCCTACGGCAACTCCCGCCACCGTGCCAATCAGCTTTCCGGTTGACGACTTTTCGAGGGTGCACGGGAATTGTGGGAGAGCCGGGATTAGGATGATGAGGATTATGAGGATTATGGGTGGTGACGGTGATGATGATGACATTCACGATGCCGATGGTGGCGATAATGTTCATGACAATGTGTTCAATGATGTCGATGATTGTGATGATGCTGATGATCATGATGGTGATGATGATTATACTGATGATGTTGATCACCAGGATGACGGTGATGCGCATGATGATGACGATAATGATGATGGAGACGGCGACGCTGAGTTCGATGACAATGGTGATGATGATGAGGACGACGACAGTGATGATGCTACTGGTTTTGGATCTAGTGATGATGGTGATTCCGGCTGTGCCAGTGATGATCATGGTATTGACGATGATGTTGATGATGAAAACGATGTTGATGATGATGATGATGATGATGATGATGATGATGATGATGATCATGATCATGCGATTGGTACCGATGGTGATGGTGATGGTGATGTTGATGCGTTTGGTCATGATGATGATGAGTGTTGATGCAAATACTGATCAGGATGATGGTGGTGATGGTGATGACGGTCATGGTGACGATCATGTCGTTGATGATGGTGCTAGCGGTAGTGGTGATGCTTACGATGTTAATGATGATGATGATGGTGATTGGCATGATGAGTATGCTGATGGTGACGATGATGATGATGATTATGTATATGGTGGTGGTGATGCTCATCATGATGGGGGGATAGTTATGATGACTATGATGATGCTGGTGATGATGATGTCGATGGTCATGATAACGTTGATGCTGGTGGTGGTGTTGGTGATGGGAAGAGGATGTTGCTGGTGTTGGTGCGAATGAGGACGATGTCGGTGGTGATGGTGATGGTGTTGGGTATGGTGATGCTCTGTTGATCGTGCTGATCATGATGTTGATTATGATGGTGTCGATGCTGATGATGCTGATGATGCTGATGATGATGATGATGCTGATGATGATGATGATGATGATGATGATGATGATGACGATGGTGACGAGGAGGAGGATGAGGGTGATGATGAACATGAATGTCATTTGGGCTGGCTTGGGGCTGTCGTGGCCGCTTGTGAGGCAGTCTTGGGCCGCCCTCAGGGCCCTCTTGCGCCATCTTCGGCCCGCCCTGCGTCGTCTTGGGGTTCTCTTGTTTGGGGCCTTCGTGTCCGTTCGGTGGGTGTCTGGGGGCCGTCTTGGCGCTCTCTTGGGCCGTCGGCGTTCAACGTGGAGCGCCGCGGGCGACCCCGAATCGGTCGATGTGGAACGGTCTGGCGTTTCGGAAACGGCCAATCGTTCCAGGTTGAGCGATCCCCGCCGTGTCAGGAACCCACGCCGAAGTCGGCACGACACCAACCTGCCGTGTGTCGCTCCGTCACTCGTGAGTCCGCGTCCAGGGGTCAACCGCTTCTGGGGAGACCCCCGGGTACCCTTGCCGTCTTCTTCCCTGTCTTTTCCTCCTTCGGCTGAAGAGAACGTGAATGAGGAGTTCCATGATGGTTTCTACTTTTGAGCGTATTTAACAATTCTTGGGTCTCTGGGCACTCTGGAGGCGTACCTCTTGGCCCATTCCAGGTTGGTTTCGGGCCAGATCGGGCGGGGCTGGGACAAGAATGTGTCCGTTCCAGAGCGTTCCAGAACGGCCTCAGAGCGCTCCTGAATGCTCCGAGAAGACTGCCGCGCCCGAAACCGCCAGATCTGAGAGGTCCCCGATTTGCAGTGGAAGCCCATGCCACGAAACACCCTTCTTGCCTCCAGGGTGCCTTGGGTTTCTTGGGATTCGATGGTTTTGCGATGGAAAGCGTTACGTTCCCACACCAAAAATCAATGCACGCCCTTGGGTCTCAGGATTGGGTCTTTTTGGTGGAAGGTTTCTTGTGCCGAAGAAACGACGGCATAAACATTAACTTTTGGCGTTCCGCGCGGATTTCTTGGATCCGCGCTGGGTCCCCTCTGGGCGGCGCCTCTGGCGCCGCCCCTGGCGCGCGGAGCGCGCCAGGGAGGGAGACCCAGGCGCGAATCCAAGCAATCCGCGCGGAGCGCTAGAAGCTAGAAGGTTATGTTCATGTGTTTTGTTTCTTCTTCCAAGGTGACCGACATACATTGCCATCAGCACCGAAATTTGGGATCACCTTCCCTCTGTGGGGGCAACGTGCTGGTGTTAGGTCGGGCTTGTCCCCCTACAGGGGGATTTTGGACGAAAAATCAAAAACACCACAAACATAGTCACAAATGACAGCAAAAATGCTCAAAACATTGTCCCCAGACTGTTCTTCGACTCCTTTTGAATATTCCTCCTGCAGAGGGACAGGCTCGACTTAACGCTGGTGTTGGTGCCCATTTCCAGGCCTCCAAGATCGCGCAGCCGCCCGCCGCGCCACCAGATCGCCCCAAACCCCCGTCGTAATGTTTTTTTCATTACGTCAACCCCCAGAGGTCCCGACCCTTTCCCCATGACCGGCTTTGCATCCTGAGTCGTTTTTTGTCGCTCCCGAGGCCCAGCGAGGTCCCCCAGAGGCCGAAATTTAAGAAAAGCCTTCCGTCATGATTGTTCCATTTTTCGAGTGTATTTCCCATTAAGAAAACGGCAAAAACCTCCCGTCATGATGTTTTCATTTGGGAGATCGCGCGGCCGCCCGCAGCGCTGCCAGATCGGCGGCGGAGCTCCTCGCGCGGGGCCCCCCCCCGGGGGGGCTGCCCGGGGCAGCGCCATGGCGGCGCCGTGCGAGGCCGCCCGCCGCGAGAGAGAGAGAGAGAGGGATATATATATATATATATATATATATATATATATCTATATACATCTATATATATTATATATATATATATATATATATATTCGGAGTAGGGCCCCGGGGCGGTGCCTGTCATCTCCATGGGGTGTGCAGGGCGCCCCCGGGAGCGTCCGAAGCGTCCCTGCGGGCCCCTGGGACCGCCAGGAACAGTTCGAGACCGCCCAAGACGGCCCGCGAGCGCTCCAAGACGCGCATAGATAGCCTCAGGAATGGCCAGGAAGGCCCCAAGACATTCCAAGAGAGCTCCATGAGGCCCCCAAGGCATCCCAAGAGGCCTCCCAAGAGAGCCCCGACAAGCCAAAATCGTTGATTATATATATATATATATATATACGTATGTATATATATTTGGGGGGGGGGGGGGCCTTCTCGCTTTTTCGGGGTTCCGACGCTCCAAGACCGTCCAAGAGTCTCCCAAAACCGCTCCAAGACGGCCGAAGAGGCCCCCAAGACCGCCCCAAGACGGCCCAAGAGACCCCCAAAATCGTCCCAAGACGGCCCAGGAGAGCCCCAAGATGGCCCAGGAGCCGCCCAAGACGGTTCCAGGAGAGCCCCGACAGGGCTTCAAGACTGCCTAAGCGAGCCCAGCGGTCCCCAAGAGGGCCCCGCGAGGCCCCAAGAGGGCCCAAAGAGGCCCCCAAGAGCCTCCCCGGAGGCCCCCAGAGGCCCCCAAGAGGCCCAAAAATGGCCCTGAGCGCGCCCCAAGACGCCTCCAGGAGAGCCCAACAGGCCTCCGAGAGGCCCCCAAGAGGCCCACTGGAGGCCCCAGGAGGTCGTCCCCATCATGTTCCCGGAAGGCGGTCCGGGAACATGATTCCGCGCCTTGGAGGAGTATTCTGCGCTTTCCGAGGCGCCTTCCGAGGCGCCCTGGACGACGTACGTATGTTTCTATATATTGTCCTTCTCTTGTGTACACAATCCTACATGTCTTACGTGTATATATTTATGTATGTATATATACACACATATATATATATATATATATATGTATACCCCTCCCCCAAGCCCTCCCGAGTCGTGCCGCTTCCTTCCACGTATTTCAATTTCTTCCCTATATATATGCACATATATATACATATACATATATATTTACATACGCTCCCCAAGACGCCTCCAGGAGAGCCCAACAGGCCTCCGAGAGGCCCCCAAGAGGCCCACTGGAGGCCCTCAGGAGGTCGTCCCCATCATGTTCCCGGAAGGCGGTCCGGGAACATGATTCCGCGCCTTGGAGGAGTATTCTGCGCTCTCCGAGGCGCCTTCCGAGGCGCCTTGGACGACGTACGTATGTTTCTATATATTGTCCTTCTTCTGTGTACACAATCCAACATGTCTTACGTCTGTTTCCATACATATAAATGTGTATATATATATATATATATATATATATGTCTATGTATATGTGTGTATCTATATATATATATATATAGTGTCGCGCTAGCGGCCCGCGTAAGCCACCGCGTAAGGTCGCTATGTCAACGTGCGTAAGACCCGCTTCTTTCCTTTGCTCAAGTAGGGTCCGAACAGATGGGTCCAGAGGATCGCGCCGCATCGTCGATGCATCGGCGATGCAGCTCGATGTGGAGCCTGACGTCGCCGATGCATCGAAAGTGACAGTGAGCTTCGACTCCCTCAGGGAGACTGGGGCAGAACCCGCCCCGTCATATCCACCATCACACACCCTGGACTTAGCCGTGCAGCCACACCAGATTTCGACGACCACAGGCATATTTACGTAGAAATGTTGGCAACCGACGAGATGCACAAGCTAATCCTTGACCACCCAGTATCTGATGGCCATTGAATTGTGCACGACTCGGCGTCTACGCTGCTAGGACAATCACCGACACCGATCCTTTCACCCATCACAATTTCCAGGGACACGCCGCGGCAGTAGCGGCGGTGCTACAGGAGGTCGAAGTCTGGATGGACCACACATGCGACTCACGGCGACCGTGCCGACGAGCCAGGAACATCCTGGACTACAGGTGGGTAGGCACATGGAAATGGACACGACAGAAGTCGGAACCCACGCAGGGCGTACGGACCAGACATACGCGAGTGACTCGTCGAGGCTTCAATGACTCCGATGCCGACGTCATCGCTACCTACGCCAGCACCACCCCACGTCTCTCAGTGAGCGATCGCTTCTGAGGCAGCGAGCCGAGGATGTCAGCTACAATCAGAGCGTGAATTACCTACCCCGCTTTCGCTTCCAGGCAAAACCAGTCATACCATACGCCTCCTCGTCAAGCCGCCTGACCAGTACATGCCGTGGTTTGGCATCGCGTGGTATCTCTTGGAAACGAGGGTGGTCAAAAGCGAGGTAGGTTTGTTTGCCCCCTACAAGGAACTCGCAGAGGCAACAAACGAGGATCAGCGTGAAAGCAACTTCGAGCCCTCCGCCGAGGCCGTTCCAGTTCTTCGCTGAATCCAAGGGGGTCGAGAACCTCGCAGGCACCAGCTGCAAGGATGCCCCGAGGTGCTGGCTCTTCCAACTCACAAGAACTTTCAACGGCGCGTATCAGGCCGTCCACACACTCTACGACAACGAGTTTACCGCAAAACACCATAACGGCGAACTCTGTCCCCTAGCGGCCAAGCACGCTGACGATACCAAGGTTACAGAAACTCCGGAAGAGAAGAGTAAACTTCGTATGTGTTGGGAGGACGCCTTCCGGAAGGGTGACCTAGACATCTCTGAAGGAGTTTTCACTTGTGTGGGACACGACATTCACCAACCAGTGGAGGTGGTTACGAATGGGAGCATGCCGACAACACACAAGCACTCGAGTCCATCGGATGTGCTGGGCTCGATGGAAAAGCAACTCTGCGATTGCACCCGACGGCCTAGCCAAGCTTTTCCTCAGCTTGCTCATGGCACTGACGTTCGCCATTCTTCCGAGGATTAGCCGTCGCGTCCTCGCAGTCGCACTGCAGCGCCGCAGCCACATTCGAAAACTCAACGCGTTTGTGGAAATGGCGCAAGAAGCCCATTCAGGATTCACGACTCAGCCATGACGTGCGGTGTTTCGCAAAGAACAAAGCCGAAGGAACTCGAAGAAGGACCTCGAAGAAGGACCCCTTCCACTCGCCTCCGCGCAGCTAAGTTGGGAATCCATTCCGACGCTGTGTTCCGCAAATAACAAAGGGAAGGTGCACGTGCAGGCAGGTCGTGACGGTCGTGCCCTGCGCGGGGCAGGGTTCTTGAGAATGGGCACCGCGTCCTCATCCTCATCGCCGGCGCCCTTGACTGGCACCCTATTCTGCCATCTGAACTGGCAGAGTGGAGCTCGCAAATCAATGTGAAGAAGCCACCTCACAGGGGAAGCTGGTGGCCGCGATCTCATCCACGGCCTGGCGCTCACCACTGCGCTCCACGAGGTGGCACAAGGGCCGCGCGGTCCACGCCCCGCGCGGTGCCAGCGAGACCGGCTGCAGGCATCGGCCGTGCAGCTTGGAGCTCTGCCTGGGCCCCATGCGCGCCGTCGCCGCCGTGGCGGCAACCAGGCCGGAGCCTCTGGCAGCGCACTCGCTGCTGCCGCACCTCCTGCGGCTCCGAGGCATCCCGTGTTCGGGCCAGCTATCAGCTTCGAGCTGGGGGCACACCCGCGACGTGGTTGCGGCTGGACTCACGAAGGGTTGCGTCGACCGCGCAGCACTCCACTCTGTCTCCAGCGGGCGCCGCGGGAGAGACCACATTCAATTCGCCGCCGCCCTCGACGCCGCGGCCAAGCTCCCCGCGCTATCTGGCCATCAGCGCAAGCCCGCGGAGGAAGACAACCACCGGTTACCTGCGTGACCGCCGTTCTCCAGTCCGTCTCGACCAATCGATCTCTTCTTCCTCATCTGTCTCTTGGAAGTCCCATTCAGTATCTCATGTTGGCCAGGGTCGACGCGCCCGTTGTGCATGTATCGCGCGGCGCGACGGGGAGAAGCGGCGCGGCCTGCGCGGCGTGGAAGCGATAGCAGTGCAGTGGGCAGTGCAGCAGTATATCATTCAGTGCAATCTGCGAGTGAACGTGCACCTGCGCATACGTATATGACATCCGCGGCCGTTTGGCGGGCCGCGCGCGGCGCCCGTCGCCTGCCTGGGCCGCAGCGCAGCTTGTTCATCAGTATCGTTCAACCGAACCCCATACCATCCCCCTCCCCTTCGAGACCCCCACGAAGTTACCACCCCGGCTGGGGATACACCCTTCGAAACCCGAAGGGGACGGCCTGTATCCCCATCTGGGGGTTTGAATCGGCCCGTGGGGCCCAGGCCACGCCGCTGGGGATGGGGACCGGTTAAAGGATACTCGGTCCAGGCTTGAGCCGGCGGGCAAGCCGCTTGACCCTCTTTAAGGTTGTGGAGGACGATCAATGGAGAGGAAGCACGTTGCCAAATAGTTTCCAGATCTCTAATCATGTTTGAAACATGTAAACAAACATGTTTAAAACATGTTTAGATCGGACTGTTAGGGTGTCCATTGTCGTGGCATCCGCAACCTTAGGGCCGCCTCCCGGGCACGGCGCGCCAGAGGCTTGCTTCCAGATTCCTGTTGCGCACACGTTCTGGCTCGGGTGTAGCCAGGGCCCCAGGTAAAGGGACCCGGTTAGTGGTAGGGCCCTGGAGCCCCTAACTTGGCCAGAGTCAGAAGTTCAGGTCTGCCGTAGTTGGTGCTTTGTCGGGTGACGGCAGGGGCGGGGGGGCGCCCCCCCGTACACATCACTGAACCAGGTCCCACTCAACCCGGTCCTGCCAACGTCCGACTGGCTCGCAACGGGGGCCCACACGCCCGCCGGCGGCCGCGGCCAGGCGCCGCGCGCCCAGCAGCGCGCGCGCGGCGGCACGGACTCGCCGACGAGGACATTGGGGGCGGAGGCCTCCACGGGCGAGCCCGCGGCCTCGCAGAAGGCCTAGAAGACCCGCCGCGGCGGCCTCCAATCCAAGAAGGCGCGGGGCGCGAAGTGGGCGGCAGCCTCCAGGGCGAAGTCGGACAGGGCCGCCGGCGCTGCCGACGCCAGCGAGAAGAGCGACGACGCCAACAGGGATGACTTCGTGCCCACGGAGGACGCCGCCGAGGATCCGACCGCGGAAGGGCCCGCCACGGAGGACACCGCCGCTGGCTCGAACCGCCCAGGTGATGACGAAACACGGCAAGCTCACGCTCGCCTGCGTCGACGGCGGTGGGGGAGACGTGGACTGAGCTGAGCGACGATGCCATGCGAGCGATTCCTGCCCCCTTCTAGGGAAGACCTCCATTCTCTTCCCCCGCTCCAAGCTACCCGTCCAAGGCCTCATCGCCTCGTTACTCCACCATGCGTCGGCCACGCGTCGAGCTTCGCTCGTCTGTCGGCTCTTCCGACCGCAACGCGCGGCCCCATTTGCACACCGACGCGACGCACGGCGCCATGCTTCGCACCTGCTCTGGCGAGTTGTTGCGCGCTGTTCTTAAGAGCAAGCGTGTGCCCGCTGAGTTCAATCGGGGAGCACGCATCCCGCCACGCCTTCGCGTGCGCCCCAGCTGGCGGCTTAGAGAGAGAGAGAGAGAGGGAGCGCGCTCGTGGACCGTTTCTCATTTTTTTAAGGGTGCCCCAGCTTGACGCTACCCCCCCCGCTGGCTTTGGAAACGCCCCCCCCCCCTCCGTCAGTCGGCTGGTCTCTTCCTGCCTCGTTTGCCCGCTGTCCTCCGTTGACTCCCCGCCAGGCCTCCCCACCGAGCGCCCCCCTCCCCACCGCAGGCCCCCGAGCATGGCTGCGCCGCCGCCCTGGCGCCGCTCGCGCCCCCCGCCCCGCCGTGCACGCCCCCGTGCCTGCTGATCCTGGACGGCGCTTCCGCCGCCGACAGAAGCGCCGAGGGCGCCCCTCCCCCAGGAGGGGGGGGGAGGAAGAGGAGGAGGAGGAGGAGGAGGAGGAGGAGGAGGAGGAGGAGGAGGAGGAGGAGGAGCAGCAGCATCAGGCGCAGGAGGAGGAGGAGGAGGAAAGGGAGGAGGAGGAGGAGGAGGAGGAGGAGGAGGAGGAGGAGGAGGAGGAGGAGGAGGAGGAGGAGGAGGAGGAGGAGGAGGAGGAGGAGGAGGAGGAGGAGGAGGAGAGGAGGAGGAGGAGGAGGAAGGGCGGGGAGATTCCCCGCAACCTTGGCGCTTTCTCATTTTTCCGAGCAGGGCGTTGTCGCCCAGATTCGGGCCCCGAGGCCTTCACATATATAAATCCGACCGTGGGGGCGTGGGGTTTCGGCCGCGATGTTTCGCAATGTTTCGAAGTTCATCGAGGGGTGACACCTCAGGGTTCCCAGACCCCTCGCGTTGCGGAAAAATCGCGACGGGAGGCTTTAGTCAAAAAGCGGCTCAGGAGGAAGAGCCGTCCTGGGGAAGGGGTCGGGACTTCTGCGGGCCGACATTATTCGTTGAAAAATCACGATGTCGGGAGCTGGCTGGATTTCTGAGGTGGCCTGGCCTTGTATTGTTGGGCGTCGCGTTGTGGAGGGCCGGTACATTGGGGAGCAGCAGGGGCTGCCGAAAAAGGGCCCGCGAGGGCCCCCAACAGTGGAGAGAGTCCCAGATTCTCAGGTGCGTTTTTTTCCGCGGGATCGTGGCCTCCGGAGCGGGGGCGGGGCGGTGCCTGCAGAAGCTTGCGAGTAGAGAGAGGGGGCGCACATTGTCAGGATACGTGAGCCCCACTGGATAGCGCTTGGCCTCCTGCCGCGCCTCAAACGTGCCAGGGGGGCACGGCGGCCGATGCAGTGGAGGCCCGTGCCGAGAAGCACCCTGCTTGCCTCCAGGGCGCCCTGGGTTTCTCAAATTCCGATGGCTTTTGCCGTGGAGCGCGCGACGCTCCCACAGCGGGAGTCCGTGGACGTCCTGGGGTCTCCAGGCTGGGTAACTTGTGGAAGGCTTCCTGTGGACTGGCCTCCGCTGCACAGCGCCATGCCTGGCCGGGCCGCCCCGGGCGTCTGGCTGGCGTGTAGACCCGTGTGGCCTCGGCCAGGAGGGCGCCTGCACAGCCCTGCACGACACCGTGCGGTGCGCAGGTTCCCCCTGCGCGTCCTGGAGCGGGTCGGGATGATCAAAATGGCTACCCAGAGATCCAACGCATGGAAAAGTCGAGACGAAGGTTTTTCTCAAATTTCGGCCCCTAGGGGCCCTCGCCGGGCCTCGGGACCGTCAAAAACGACTCAGGCCGGTCCTGGGGAACGGGTCGAGACTTCCGGGGACCGCGCATTGAAAAAATCACGACGTCGGATCTCTGGGTACGGACAGTACACCCGAGAAAAGCCCCAATCAGTGGACGGTTTGAGATGGGATCGATCAAGAGTTCGACAAGGAGATCGACCGGGAACCCAGTAACCGGGAACCCACCCCGGAACCATTGACCAGGAACCCGGGAACCCGGGAACCCAGCAGGCCACAAAAATCGGCGCGAAGTTTTCGCCAAATTTTTCAATATTTGCTAGGACCCGTTCAGTGCAAGCACTGATTGGGGAAGTATGGGTACAATCAGATAAGGAAAAGAAACCCATACCTGTACCCTGCCCTCGTTTTTTCTGTTTCGGCCTGCTGGGAGACCCTCGTCGCCACCGCTGGATTCGCCTCGAAATCCTGCGCACCCCATGAGAGGTCCGGGGATCCGCAGTATTGGTACCTTTTGGTTTTCCCCAACAAAGACCACCAGCATTGCCTGTTCATTTTGAGCATGACTCGCGGCCAGTGTCGCCGCGGACGTGGTCCATTTGAGAGGATGCCGCCTGCTCCACGGCGGCCGCGGCCAGTTTGGGACAGCATTTGCTGCTGGGCATATTGCGCCCATGCTTTCCGCACCCACTTCGGGTCCACGGGGCGGGGACGCACGAAGTTTTCTCCTGGAGACCCCCGGGGCTTCCGCGGGCCCCCCAGGGCGTCCCGAGGGAGCCCACGCGGGCCTCCAGCAGCCCCAGTCGCCGCCAGAGGGGGGATCTGCTGCAGGGCCCGGCCCCCCAGGTGGCCCCCCTCTGCAGCCCATCCCCAAGAGCGCCCAGTAGGCCTGTGATCCAGCACCTGCTTCGTCGCGGGCTCCGTGGTTCAGGCCTCGCGTCATATGGGCACGATTCTCGAGGCCTCCCAGATGGGGTCAGAGCTGATGAGGTTTGCGTATCGCGCCGCGTCGCCGATGCATCGGCGATGCAGCTCGATGCGGAGCCCGGCCTTCTCAACGCCGGCATCGCCGATGCATCCCCGATGCGTCGTCGATGTTGAGCCTCTTCTCCATCGCCGATGCATCGCGGATGCGGCGCGATCCTCCGGCCACCCTGTCCTAGGAGGCCTCGCGTCATCGGCGCGCGATTCACCGCCCTCCCTGCGGCCCAGGCGAATCCGTGCAGGAGGGGGAGGGCGCGCTGGAGATTGACAGTCTGCCGGGGGCTACCGCGGCGCCCTTGAGAGCTGTGGGCGCGCCTCCGCCAGGGGGGGTATCTGACCGGTCGAGGAATGTATTTTTGTGATTCCCAGATTCCCAGATTCCAGTCTCATCTTTCAGGGTCGAGTGGGTGGCCCTCCTCCGTCGTCTTCAGGGGGTGAACCGTGCCTACCTATCTGCTTCCAACGCCAACCTACTTCATGTTTCTACCCACGTCTTCCGACAGGTGGTCACCCCCAACCACCTTGATCTCCTTTTCGGGTATTGCCCACGAAGGTCCCCCTGGCCCAAGGTGCCCCCAGGATCTTCACGGAGGTCCAGGACGGCCTCCCAAGCACCACTCGCGAGACCCAGAGGGCCCTATGGGACTCCAGAGAGACTCGAAGAGCTGGAGTCACCTTTTGGCAGCACCACCTCTGGCACTCGCCTGACCCTTCCTGTCCATCCAAGCTCCTCCACAGGTCACCATCCATGCGGCTCGACAGACGTGGACATTCGTACGGAGGAGGAGGAGGAGGAGGAGGAGGAGGAGGAGGAGGAGGAGGAGAAGGAAGAGGAGGAGGAGGAGAAGGAAGAGGAGGAGGAGGAGGAGAAGGAGGAGAAGGAAAAGGAGGGGGAGGAGGAGGAGGAGGAGGTGGAGGAGGAGGAGGAGGACAGGTGGAGGCGAGGGGGAGGGGGAGGGAGGGGGAGAGGGAGGAGGAGGAGGAGGCGGAGGAGGAGGAGGAGCCTCCCATTGGGTAGGTACTGTCGGCGGGCCTCTACCCTTCGGGGCCGCTCCTGGGCTGCGGGCCGGGGGGGCTCTACGAGCAGATTGGGCAACGAATCGTCGAGAGGTGCCGAAGCGAGGGTGGCATTGAGCGGGCAACGTTTAGCGAACCAGAGGTGCTGAATATCGTAAAGAAGCCATCTGCGGCCTCCCCCTCTCTCCCGCCTCGCAGCGCAACGCAGCGCCCGTCCCGCAACGCAACTCGATGGGACGAGGAATGAGAAGGGATGGGGAGGCTCCTCCTTCTCTTCCTCCTCCTCCTCCTCCTCCCCGTCCCCCTTTCCCCCCTCCCCCTCCCCCCTCCCCCTCATCCTCCCGCGCCCCACTAAGCTTAGACACATGTTTCCAGATGGCAGGGTATACCAACTGGCCCCTTCGTTTCGGGCTGAACGGGAAGCAGAGTTGCAGAGACGCCCTGGGAAGAGGCCTCCCAGGCAGCAGCCAGACCTCCCACCCCAGTTAGTAGCCTACGTCTTCATATGTGACGACACGACATTTCTCACTTTCTCCCGTACCCCCCGCCTCAATTACAGTTGCGGCGATACGGCGTGTCTGGGGGCCTTTGCAGACTTAACAGGCATCAGGCAAACAGTGTATCGAAAAGTCACGGACAGTGCTGGGCTCAAGAGAGGGCACCGATTCCAGAGTTTTATGAGGTATCGTAGGGTCCACTGGACACAGCACGGAATGTCGGAGAGGAGACAGTCCCCATCGATTACCATCGGCTCCCCCTGCCCATCTGGCTCAACAGCGGCCCAGGTGCGCACTGGCACTGGCGGGGACGCAGAGGGCTGCCCATGGCCTCGGCAGTAACGAAACATTTTGGCCATGTGGCCGATGTGGCGAGGGGTACAGGTACTACAGGATGGTCGAGTGACACAGTCAGCAGACCAAGAACGAGCCAGGACGTGAACAAGGCAACGTCGGAAAATGAAGTCAGCTGAAGAAGGTGTGCATCGACTGCGCTCTGGCTCTCAGGCAAGAAGAGTGGAGCGAGTGGAGCGAGGAGGAGAAGAAGCGTCGCAATGGAGAGAAGTACACCACGAGGGAGCAGGTGTGCCATGAGCAGAAGCAGAAAGCAAGGGGCATAGCGTGGACGGCGCACCCTTTGGGGCAGATCAAGGCAGCGAAGGCGATCATCGAAGCAGAAGAAGGACCCAAGAAGTAGCCACACAACCAGAGGGACAAGATGGCCATCGAGCGGTCCAAGGAGATGGCGAAGGCCTGGTTGGAGGGCATCACGAAGAACGGGTGCATCTTCGCATCATTCAGTGCGGCAGGGGAGCACATGGCGGATGCACTGAGGTGCGCGCAAGAGTGCGACATCAGGTTGCGCACGTACGTGTTCATGGACGTTACGGATGAGGAAGCGCTGGAGACAGCCAAGGAAGAGCTCGAAGTGAAGGAGAAGGAGCTGCGTGGACCGGGCGACTACAAGACGTGCGAGAACATGGGCGCGAAGCAAACACAGTACCCCAAGGCGCCCGACTTCGTGGACACGGGAAACGACAACCTGCAGTTGTGCAGCGCGCGCAGGAGGAACGCATGCCGGGACGCATATCAGGACTGCGCGTGCTCGCGCGGGCTGGCCTTCCCCAGCAAGACGTGGTGGACGTGCCCCAGCGCTACCTCGTGGGGAGAACAGTGGGAGTCCTGCTGCGAAGTGGATTGGCAGGCGCCTGTCACGACGCAGGAGGACGAGCTCATGAGAGAATTGGGTGTGCAAGATGAAGAAGGACTTCAACGAGGACTACGGGAAGTGGCCCGAGATCGGCTGCAAGTCGAGGTTCCACCCGCGCAAACTTGGGCCGTCCATGGTGGTGGAGCTCAAGGTAGGCGACAAGTGGGGGGCGTTCGTAGCTGAGAGGCTGCCGCGAAGGCCCGACGACGCCATCAAAGGAAACCTCTAAAGGTTCTACGGCGCGGCCCAGAAGATGATCCCTGAGGAACCGCGCGAGCTGATTCCACCTTCCTTCCCGAAGGCGCGCCAAGTCAAGGGCTGCGCGCTGATGGCAAAGTACCCACTTGGCACGTGGAAAGCAGCAGGAAGGACGTACTTTCCGACGCGCAGTTGTTGCGAGCTGGCGTTGCGGATTTCGAAGAATGACACGGAGAACCTACAGAGCGCCAGGGAGAACCTACAGTAGCCATGAGGGATCTGAAGCACGCGGTGGGTCTCGGGGAGCAGGAGGCCGAGAGGCTCAAGAAACGCCAGGATCTCCGCCATAGCACGAACACCCCGCTCGACGTTACCGAGATCTTCGAGATGTGCGCCGAGTCAGGTGAAGCGGCTAGCTCCAGCGGCCGCGCGTGAGGGCCCCTACTTGCACGGCCAGGAGGAGCACGAGCGGGGATATCTCGGAGTGCGACGCCAGGCAGACAGGACGGCGCAGCCCTTTCAGCGACAGATAATCTCAGAGGGACCGTCGCTAGCGGGGACATCTCGGAGTGCGGACCCTCAGGCGAGAAGCTCGCACAGAGTAGCGTCTTTTCATTTTCTGGAGCGCCGCAAGGTGCGCTACCATTGGGGCGACGAGTGGAAAACAAAACCACTGCAAAGGCCACTGGAGTGTCGCCTGAAGGCCCCCTCCTCCACGGGTTCCGCATGACAGACAGATTGGGGCAAGTTCTTATACGCCGTGACAACACAAGGTGTGCTTGCCCCTACTTGCGCGCCGAGCGGTGGGGGCACATCAAGGTACACTTGGAATACTACTACAGAGGATGTTGGTACATAATGCTGCGCCACAGGAATGAGCCAGGCACGACGTTGCATGGTTGAAACAAAAGCCAGCACGTCCAGGAAGAGAAGTGAGCGTAGAGAGGGAGGGGCTCTGTTAGGAGCGTGGGCGCAGCAAGTCGTGGGTAGAACCTAATTTGGCTTCCCCATTGAAGCTTGTCAAGAGGGGGCCTCCTGCGGCCTCTCCTCTCTTCCCTGCGTCGAGTCAGGTCGCTTCGTTGTCCTCGCCCTGCTTGGGGGCCCTGCTTGCCCAGCGCGCCCCCATCGTCATGGGCACGCGGGAGGGCCAACAGCTGCTCCCCCGCATTGACCTGTAGGGACTCGTACTCACAAGGTAGCGAGCGTCTGGTACGGGGTCACCTCGGGACTCGCCACTTGAGGTTTCTGGGTATGCCCCCTGCCGGCACCCATGAGAAGTCTGGGTATGCGGCATACTTTAATCGCAGGGGTTTTCGCTAGTTGTATTCACTGCCCTTTTGTAGGTGTCGACGTTGGCCCCCTTTATGCGCATGTCCTGTCCTGTCCTGCCCTCATCCTTCCCATCCTCCTCCCCCTCCGGGGAGGCGAAGGACCTGTCAGCGGTCTTAACTTTTGTTTCTATCTGTCAGCTTGGGAGGAAGAGGAAACATCACGCGCACGTCGATGTCGACGGGGGAGGTCTGCGAGGATCGGGGAAGAAGGGGGGAGGATGAACGGAACATTGGAAGAGGAGGAGAAGGAGGAGCGGGAGGGGGAGGGGGAGGGGGAGGGCGAGGGGGAGGAGGAGGAGGAGGAGAAGGAGGAGGAGGAGGAGGAGGAGGAAGACGACGAGGACGACGAGGACGACGAGGACGACGAGGGCGACGAGGACGACGAGGACGACGAGGACGACGAGGACGACGAGGACGACGAGGACGACGAGGACGAGGACGAGGAGGGGGAGGAGGAGGAAGAGGAGGAGGTGGAGGAGGAGGAGGAAGAGGAGGAGGAGGAGGAACGTTTCTTGGTTATTGGGGGACGAGAGGAAGACGACGAGAAGGTGAAGGGCGGTCACAAGTAGAAACCATGGCCCCCTCAGGTCGGGCGGCCAATGTTTCCTGCGCCGCTTGGCAGGGGATCCGTGATGTGGGCAGTGCAGGCCCGTGCCATGCCGATACGGCGGCGACCCAGGCGCGGTTGAGCTCCGCGGGACCTGCCTCACCCACATGGCCCACAACGACCTCCGCGACACGCGTCGCCGGGTGTGGGGCACGGGCCCCCTGTCGTGTCGACACGGCGGCGCCCCTTGGGCGGTTGATCGCCGCGGGCAACGACCTCCGCGATGCCTTCGCTGGGCTCGGCAAGGTCAGGGGCATCAGCAGCAGGAAGATCAGGACTGCAGGTAAGGGATTCGGTCGTGACGGGAGCCCGGTAGGGCGCGACGGCCAGCGCCGGAAGTGTCGCGTCTTCTTTTCCGAGCATCCGCGCCATCGGGCAAACCGAGATCGTTCGAGACCGAGTGAGCAGGTGAAGCTGTGCAGGTGGTGCCACGCAGTCTTCCAGATCTCGGGTCGCCTTCCGAGCAAAGTTTGGAGGGACTATGCTGAGCACACTTTTATGGAATATCTTGCACAAGACTTGCTCCCCAGCGCGCTTCCAAGTATCGGACGCAGTTTGAGAAGCTGTTACGCGGTCATTCTCAGGTGCCCGAACCGTGGTGTTACCCGTCGGTCGCTGAACATATGTACTCTAGGATCTTCAGAGTCCAACCTTTTCGGGGCGCCGTCCTGCCTCCAAGATCGAGCTGTTTCCCATTTCCCTCCTGTTCAGGGGGCGGGCGGAAGGCCAGGCTACTTCCAACGTCTTCCTACTTCGTATTTCGACCCCCTCCTGCCGACCGACGGGTACCCAAGTCATACAGCAAGCCCGAGGGATCCACGCGGCGCGAGAAGCCACCGCCCACGCGGTCACGGGCCCTTGGCCGTCGGTCGACCTGCCAGCTTTTGGCCGCGCTCGAGCGCCCGATCCCGCTGGAGGAGGCCCCCCCCCCTGGCGCCGCGGCACGCCGTGGTCGGCACTCGGCGCCTGCGCTGCGCGGCAGCTGCCGGCCGCCGCTGCGCGGTCTTCGCGGCAGCACGCCAAGATGGCGCGGGGCAGGGTGCCCGGAGTCCAACATCCGAGGGCCGTCGGTGGGGTGGTGCGAGTTTGTTTTTCTGGTCTGCGTGCCGGCGAGCGCACGGCCGCGAGGCCCTGCGCTGCGAGCGAGCCACTCCCAGACGGAGGTCTCGGAGGGAGGAAGGCTGGCTAGTTGTGGGCCATGGGCGCGGGTCGTCGGATCCAGGGGGGGGTTCCCGTTCGAGTGGGGGCCCCCATCTGGCAGCACGCACCCGTATTTTACTCCGTCCCCCCTGTGGGCATGGGCGCGTGTTGTATGTTCAGCACTGTGTGTGTGTGTGTCTTCTCCGCCCTGTCGTTGCGCGCGGGGCCGCGACGCCAAACAAGCGTGTGTGTGTGCGCGTGTGTGTGAGTGTGTGAGGGTGTGAGAGTGTGCGTTCGTTCGTGCGTGCGAGCTTGCGTGTTGTGTGTGCGTATATGTGTGTGAAAGAGCGTGTTCTACCGCTGCTGGCGGAAAACCGGGGGGGGTCACTACCGGTTCGAACCCCTCCCCCCCCTCCCTCCGGAAAACCGGGGGGGGTCACTACCGGCTCGAACCCCTTTCCCCTCCCCCCCAGTTCATCATGAAAAGGGGGGGGTCACTACCGGTTCCACCCCCCCCCCCCCCCACGAAAACCGAGTGGGGGTGCGGACAGTGGTGGGGACGGTGTTAGTGGGGACAGTGGTGAGGGGACAGCGGGACAGTGGTGGGGACAGTGGGACAGTGGGACAGTGGTGGGGACGGTAGTGGTGGGGACAGTGGTGGGGACAATGGTGGGAACAGGGGGGACAGAGGGACAGTGGTGGGGACGGTGGTGGTGGGGACAGTGGTGTGGGGACAGTGGGAACGAGGTGGAAACAGTGGGACAGTGGAGGGTACAATGGTGGTGGGGACAGTGGTAGAGGCGGTGGCGAGGACGGCGGTGGGACAATGGGACAGAGGTACAGTGGGGACAGTGGTGGGGACAGTGGGGACAGTGGTGGGAACAGTGGGACAGCTCAGTGGGACAGCGGAGGAGTCAGTGGGACAGTGGGGACAGTGGGGATAGGCAGTGGTTGGGTCCGTGGAGACAGTGGGGAGAGTGGAACCGTGGTGGGAACAGTTGTGGGAACAGTGGGGACAGTGCGACAGTGGTGGGGGCACTGGTGGGGACAATAGGGACGGTGGTGGAACCAGTGGGGACAGTGGTGGTGAGGACAGTGGTGCTGGGAACAACAGTGGGGGATGTGATGCGAGCGGTGGTAGGGACCGGGAGTCGTTTGCTGGCGGTGCGTGGGGGGGGTCGAACCGGTAGTGACCCCCCTCCGGTTTTCGAAGGGGAAGGGGGGGGAGGGGGGTTCCAACCGGTAGTGACCCCCCGGTTTTCCGGGGGGGAGGGGGGGAGGGAGGGGGGGGGGGGGAGGGGTTCGAACCGGTAGTGAGGTTTTCAGGGGGGGGGGGGGGGAGGGGGGGGGGGGGGGGGGGTTTTGCCGGGGGGGGGGGGGGGGGGTCCAGCAGGGGGGGGGGGGATTTTCGGGGGGGGGGGGGGGAGACCCCCGGTTTCCGGAGGAAAAGGTTGGCAATTTTCCACAGTAGAGCAGCGGTGGATCACGCTCTCTCATGTGTGTCGTACGCGCTCCTCTCGTGCCTCTCGCCCGTCCTTCGTTCTGCTCCCCTGCCCTGGGCGGACCCCGATCCACCACGATGTGAGGTCTTGCTGTCCAGGCCTCCGGGGCCTGTTCACACGCACGGGGATCATCGTTGGGCGTCGCGCAAGTTAATTGGGGGGCAGCGAGGGCTGCAGAAAAGGAGCTTTCTCGGGCCCCGTCCAAGGGCCCCTCAGGGCCCAAAAGTGGGCATGAAGGGCCCGAGAAGTGCACCTGTCTTCCCCCCCATGTGCAGTCGGCCCGGATTAGTAGGTTGACACTGCCAAATCAAGGGTACCCTCGTGTCCTGTGTCTCGCGACCCATGCCTCCTGCACTCCTGTGGCAAGGTGGCCCTCGGAAGGGTCTTGTGTTTTCTCGCGCGTCCTGTCCAATCAAGTCCGACTGCATCGCCCCCCCCCCATTCAGCGACGCCCAACATCAAGCATGCCTCCGGGGCGAGCAAACATTGCCCTGTGGAAGGGGTTGGGATTACCTCTGGGATCGCGCACGGAGCCGGTCGTACAGTCGGGGCCCTGACGAAGGAACCTTGTTCGTTGGGGAGGGGCTCCGCGTTCCTCAAGTGTTTCACAGCTTGCCTCAGGCTTCCCTTAGATTTTCGACAGGAAATCGAAGGTTAACTTATGGAAAAGAGGGGCCTCGTTCCTCATTTGGGGTTCCTCTTAGGTCAACGCCCCGACTGTATACGGGTGTCTGGGGATGGCAGGCCCGCCGCGCGGCTCCGCGTGCGGGCGGGATTTCTAGCAGGATCCATTTCGGGTGCTGCCCCTCTTGGCCGCGCTCAGACGTGTGCATTTTTCCTTCGGCGAGGACAATCGAGGAGCATCCTTGATCATTTGGCGAAAAAGCCACGCACGAAACCGAAAAAAAACAGGGAATGGACGTCCAAGCGATGGCGAATCCTTGGAGGTCAAATTCTGATTTCGCCCTGGTCCGAAATCCCGCCTAATCCGGCTTAATCCCGCTTAATCCCGCTAAATCCGGCTTAATCCCGCTCAATCCCGCTCAATCAGGCTTAATCCCGCTTGATGCGAGGCCGATTCTGGCGTAACAGCCCCCCAATGGGGCTTAATCCTCCTTAATTTATCCGACGAAACACTCCCAGGAGTTGCCTCCTAAATCCATTGCGTCTTGGACTTTCTTGGAACGGTCGCCAAAAGGCCGAGGCGCAGTGCATACGTGTAACAATGTAGCCTCCAGAGTTTTATACACATCCACTGCGCCCTTGGTTTCTGGGGAAAGGAGCTCGACACTTCAAGACGCAGTGGATCTGTGTACTTACAAGTCTTCGGCGGCGAGCCCGTGGGGAAGTGAGAAGGGGCGGACCTGCGGACCTTCTCAGAAGGCTCTGAAGGCCCCCGGCCTTCTGAGAAGTTTGCTGAGCCTTCCCCGAAGACATAGAACACTTCTCGGAATGCCAGGCCGCTTCCGAGAAGCCTCGCCGCCGTCTGAGAAGGCTTTCTTCTTCTTCTTCTCATTCCCCCCCTCGCTCGCCGCCGAAGTCTTGCCCGCAAGGGAAGCTGATGTCCATTTTTGCATCGAGCATAAGATAATCCGTAGCCCTAATACTTAACACAACGAAGACGGTCCCTGTGCTTGCGTCGGGGGTCAAACATCCAGGTGGTTTGGCTGGGCACATCAGCAGAACACAGGTCCGCTCCCAAAGGCTTAGGAGCCCTTTACTTGCTCATCACCCTCGCCCGCGTCCGTGCCCGACTGATTTCCGACGTGGCTCCGATTTCTCAATTGAGACTCACTAGCCTCCCAATTTTCGCCGATTCGACTTCTCCCGACTCGGGTGCCGATTTCTGCCCGTCCGATTCGTTTCGATCGCCGATCCGACTCATCGATTCTCCACGCTCCTGCGATAGGGGCCGGGCAGCCCCGACCTGCCGAGGTAGGTGCGGATTGCTATCTTGGCATCGCTCGGACGTGTGCCGTCTTTGTTCGGCGAGGACCATCGAGGAGGACAGCACAACCCACCCCCACCCCCACCCAGGGCACCCACCTCCGACCTGGTGATCCAGGGTGCCCTGGGTGGGGGTGGGGGTGTGCTGTTGGGCCCCGCGGCTCTTACAACCCACCCCCACCCCTACCCAGGGCACCCTGGACCACCAGGTCGGAGGTGGGTGCCCTGGGTGGGGGGTGGGGGTGGGTTGTGCTGTCCTCAATCGAGGAGCATCCCTGATCATCTGGCCAAGAGAGCACGCACGAGATCGAGCAGTGCACGGGGCAAGGATCTCCGGGCGAGGGCGAGCCGTGGGAGGCCCATCGCCGATCTGTCGGCGGCGCGTCGCCGGCTCCAGGGATTCTGCGGCAACTCACGGGGGTCTCCCGTGCGGCCGGACCGAGGTACGGAGGCAAGGGCTCCCTCGAGGGCGCGAAGTTATTCGCGCTTCGCGCTTCGCGGTCCTCGTTCCTTCTCCCCCTCCTCCTCGTCCTCCTTTTCTCCCTTTGGGGGGGCGGCGCGAGAGCGCGAAGTTATTCGCGCTTCGCGGAGCGCGAAGCGCGAAGTTGGGAGCCCTAGCAACTCACGGGGGTCTCCCGTGCGGCCGGACCGAGGTACGGAGGAGGCGCGCATCAAGAAAGCATATGCTTTTCGTCAGGGTACCCTGGGTTGCTTCGCTCCGCGTGCTGCGCGGTGACTTCCCGCAGCCGTGGAAGAAGCTGCTGCGTTCAGGATGCTCAGGTTTTCACCTCGCGCGCGGGTTTTCAGGGTTGGGTTTCTTGCGAAGGTGTCTTGCGGCCGCGCCCGCCCGGAACAAGTTCGAGGTCGGTTCGGGGAGGACCCCCGAATGTTCTTCGTGTTTGCTGGATGCTCTCGTGCATCCTGGGGAGGGCGCCCTGGGATGCTCTTCTGCTTGGGCCTGCGAGGGGCCCACGCCCTCGAAGGATTATCCCCTGTCCCAGGTCCGACCGTACCATCTTGTTGGCTCTTGCGAGTCGGCGCTAGTCGACGCTCATCAACGCTACATCGGCGCCATCTCATCGACTGCCAGGCAACATTCGGCGCTATAGCTCGTACGCGGGTATACGTACAAGGCCCCTTTTGGCTTGAAACCACGGGGGGAAGAGGTGAATACCGATACCGGTACCATCGCCTGGCGTTCGCCTTGTTGGGCCTCCGGGGCGGCCCTCCTCGCCACCGCTGGCTCCGCCCCGGCATGCGGGGTCAGAGCGCACCCTGGGGGCGGCCCGGGGAGTAGCAGTGTCGGCATCCTTTGGTTTGCCCAGACATCGGTGTCGTCGGCGGCCTCGGCCTCGGCGTCGGCGTCGGTGCCGCCGCCGCCTTGGCCGTCGCCCCGGGCGGTCGGCGGGCCTCGGCCTCGGCCTCGGCGCGGCGCCGCCGCCTTGGTCGTCGCCTCGGCCGCGGTCGCCGCCGCCAGGTGCCCTCGTCGTCGGCGCGCGTGGGCGCCGTCGCGGGGGGCGCCGCGCGCCGCCGCCCCCGCAGGCCAGCGGGCGCCCCCGCCGCAGCTGGCGCGGCAGGGGCCGGCGCCCGAGGAGGCCCACGTGGGCGGGGAGCGCCGCTCAGAGGTCAGAGGGTTGAGAGCGGAGGGGGGAGGGGAGGAGGAGGAGGAGGAGGAGGAGGAGGAGGAGGAGGAGGAGGAGGAGGAGGAGGAGAGGAGGAGGAGGAGGAGGAGGAGGAGGAGGAGGAGGAGGAGGAGGAGGAGGAGGAGGGAGGAGGAGGAGGAGGAGGAGGAGGAGGAGGAGGAGGGAGGAGGAGGAGGAGGAGGAGGAGGAGGAGGAGGAGCCTTTCGTGGGCCTTTCGTCTGTCGCCGTGGACGGGGCCGCCCCGGCCCCCCGCCGCCCGCCGCGCGGTCGCCCTCTCGGGGCGCGCGCGGCGCGGCGGCGGCGGCGGGGGCGGTGGGTGGCTGCGCGCCTCGGGGCGCAGCGGCCGCAGCGGGCTAGCGCGGGCGGCGGCTCCGCGAGCAGGGTTGCGCGCCTCCGCCCTCCTCGCGGGCGGCCGCGGCGCAGGGTGCGGCGCGCGGTGGCGGCGGGGCCGCGGCCACGTGCAGCAGCCCTCTGAGCTCGCGCAGCGGCAGCAGCTTGGGTGTCGGGCTCGGCCCGGCTCCTCGCCGCGGGGCGCCTGGCTGCCAGGGGCCGCTGCGCGCTCGCGCTCCCGCCAGCAGGAGCTCCCGAGCTGCCTCCTCGGCCGCTGGCGGTCGCGGCTCTGAGGCGAGGCGCTGCGGCGGTGCCTCTGCGTCTGCCGGGCCTGTGGTCTGGGTCTGGGCCGCCAGGAGCGGCCTGGCTATCTTCTCGTCGGTCGTAATTGAGCTGCTGCTGGTGCTTCTCCTCGCCTGTGCTCTCCTCTTGCGGCATCGCGCCCTCTCCGTTGGTGTTCATGCCCGATGGGTCCTCGCTTTCTCTCTCATGTTTCTGCCAGTCCTCAGCGTCTGCATCTTCAGCTTCTCTTTCCGTCTTCGTCCACTGCCAGTCCTCTGCGTCGGCGAGCTTCGTCCAGGCCTTCAGTTGGTACCTTCTTGAGTCGCAGGTCGGGCTGAGCCTGCGCATAGCGTACAGAACCATCTTCTTCGTCTTCCCAGCCATCTCAACGGGTGTGATGCGTGCGGCTCTACTCTGTAGTACGTGATGCCCGTCCCTGTCTCAGGTGGTTGGCCTCCGCACTGGTGGTCACCAGTGGTCGAACCGATCCAGCAGGTTGGTGAGCGGCGTGGACTCGGAGACCCACTGGCTGCAGCACCTGCATCTCCATCCTTGTCCTCGCCTTGGCCTCGCCAGGTTGTGCGTCGAGGGCGGCCTTGCCTTCTCGCCACTGCTCAGGGAGTTCGCCTTCAGCTCTCTCTGTGCTCGCCGCACTCGCCGCTTTCAGGTTCTCGGTGCTCCGTCGGCCGCCCCTCGATGGCGTCCAGGAGGAGGAGGAGGAGGAGGAGGAGGAGGAGGAGGAGGAGGAGGAGGAGGAGGTGCAGGCCGCTGTCCCTGATCTCACCATGCAGGCCGTGGCCCTCGCCCACTCGCAGCAGCTCGTCTGGGTCTCGGGGACGGCGTGCCGCCGCGCGCCCGCGTCTGCGAGGCGGTCTGCCAACGTGATGCCCTCCCGTGCCCTTTCTGGGGGCTCATTTCGCTCCCCGTTCGTCCTCGCGCACGTAATGCGTCTGCACCTGATCTCGTCCTTCCCCTCATTGTTCCAACGTGTTTCTTACCCTGCGTCAGACGTCGCAGGTGGCGCCGGCTGTTTCTCGTTCCTCTTCGCGTCCCGCGTTACTTCCGACGCAGGGTGACCGCGCTGATCTCGTCCTCCCCCGCATTGTTCCAATGTTTTTCTGACCCTGCGTCAGACGTCGCAGGTGGCGCCAGCTGTTTCTCGTTCCTTTTTCGCGTCCCGCGTTACTTCCGACGCAGGGTGACCTTGCTGTCCGTCCAGTAGTGCAGCTTCCCGCTGGTGGCCTCCAGGCAGCTGGTGACGGCCCACAGCTCTGCTCTGTTGTTGCTTTGCTTCGCTCCTGGTAGCGGTCCGAACTTTGCTGTCTTCACCTCAAAGCTTCGCGTTCTTCCCTGCGTGTCGAGTATTGCCCATCCTCCGCCGCATCTTCTGTAGCGGCCGTCGTTGGTGTACTCGCCTTCCGAGCCGTCTCCGCTTGCCGTGAGAGTGTCTCCCTCGGGTGCCCTGAGTCTATCTTCTTGAGCGCTCAGCCCGATCAGGGATTCTTGCTCTGTGGTCTCGCATGTCGGTGGTACTGTCCAGGCTTTGGGCGTGAGCCCTCTCTGCCAGAACGCTGGCACCTCCTCGGCTCCTCTCCCGGCCCTTGTCACGAGCCCCGTCGTCTTGTCCGTGATGTGTTGTGTCCTCCTCGCCGTGCAGTTGCCGCAGGTGCGGTGGAAGTCGTCCTCCTTCGTGCCGCGCTCGCAGAGGTCGTCGCACTCCCCAGGCTCCTGGCGCTGGCGCGCGTTGGGTCACGTCCCTGTGCGGGCGGCCGCCAGGGAGCGCGCCGCAGGCCTGGTGCTTCCCCCGCGTCCTGAGGTACTCCAGGTGCTTGGCCAAGTCCGTGGTGTCCACTCCTGCTTCAGCGCCCCTGCCGTTGAGGTGCTGAGCCGCCTGCTCCCACGTCTGTCCCTGGAGGTCCGTCCGCAGCGCATATGTGATGCCCGCGGGGTCGCCGCCTGCCTCGTCCTCTGGGAGCCTCCGCTGGTTGCCGTCTGCGCCCAGCCAGAGGTCCGGGCCTCTCTTAAGTCCCGGCCGAGCTCCCAGAGCAGCAGGACGATGCTGCTGTCATCTTCTGTGCTGCTCCGTCTTCTGCAGAAACTAGATATTCGGCCATGCCATGCGCGCCTGCTCCCTTTGAGCGTGGCTCTTGGACCACAGGTCGAACCGCTCCTTCAGCTGGTTCCTCGTGGTAAATATCGCGGGGTCGCTGCCCTCGAGCGCCAGGAAGGTCGTGAGGCACTTGCCTGGCCAGGCCCTGCGCAGGGCCTGGGCGTACCTCCTCCTCGCTTTCCTCAGTGCTCATGGCGCTAGCCCGTGCACGGTGGCCCCGTACATGAGGGAGGCCACGGGGCTCTGGCTTGCATCTTCTTTGCTCCTCTTGAGTTTCATCTTTCGGAGCTTGTAGCCGACCGCGCCGAACGTCTGGCTTGCATCTCTCCCCCTCTCAGCGTGCGCCTGTCTCCGTGTCGCGCCCCGCTCAGCTCGGTCGCATCCAAGGTCTCGCCCTTCAGTGACTGCTTTGACCTTCACCCCGCGCCTGCTGAGCTCTATCATCACGTCTCGCGTGACGTTGAAGTCCGTGGTGAAGGTGATTGTCTTGTCCGCCAGGTTGAGCCCATGCCCTTGGAGCCCCTCCTTGAGGCTGCCGGTGGTGGCGACGAACTGCTCCGCTACCCTCTTCTTGCCGCCCATCACCTTGATGCTGATATCGTCGAACCAAGCCCTCGGCATCGGCTTTGCTGGGCCTGTGGCTGCGTCGACCGCGTGTCCCAGGACCGCGCGCGCCACCGTATTGGCTGCGCTGTTGGCGTGCCTCGGGCCCGCTAGGATCGACCTGTCCGCTGGCATCGGGCCTGGGCGCGCGTACTTGCATCTGAGGATGCGCGCGCTCAAGTGTTGAGGAGGAGGAGGAGGAGGAGGAGGAGGAGGAGGAGGAGGAGGAGGGAGGAGGAGGAGGAGGAGGAGGAGGAGGAGGAGGAGCGCCTCGGGGATCAGCGCGTCGATGCGCAGGCTGTCGTAGGATCGCTCGATGTCCGCCACCGTGTGGCCCTGGAGGATGCCGAGCGCCTTGCGGCACTCGCCTGATACGATCCTTCTCGTTGCCTCACGCTTGCAGCAGTTGCCTGCCACTGCTGCGCCTCAGTCGCGCTCCTGCTCCTTTGCCCACGCCCTTACCGCTGGCCTGTGCAGCAGCTCCCAGCACCTCGCCAGCTTGGGGAGGAGGGCCAGGGCGCGGTCTCCTCGGGCGGGCTTGGGCATGATCATGACGAGTGAGCTGAAGAGCTGCCACAGCCGCATCATCCTCAGCTCGCACTCGTTGAACAGGTCCACGATCGCCTGTCGCCTTTCTACCGGCAGCTGACGGATGTCGCTGCAGCAGAGCCTGTCTATTCCTTGTCCCTTGTCGGGCCCGCCCCTGAGAGCGGAGTCCAGGTCCTCGACGCTCCACTGCGGCGGCACTCCGGCTGCCGCTCGGTTCCGCAGCTCCGCCAGCACCGCCGTGTCTGGTGCGCGCTCTTCTCGCGCTGCCGCGTCTTGGCGAACGCGACGGCATTCGTCCACGATCTCTGGCGGGCAGTCGGTGACGCCGTTGGTCGCGTCGATCTCCTCCCTCTCTCCTGTTGGGCTGCTTGGTGATCCCGTGGAGCACCCCCGGCTTTTGTTCCGCTGCGGCCAGCCACTGTCCAAGGCTTCGCGCGTCCTATCTCGCGTCGCGGTAGACTGCTGCGCTCCTCCTCGGCTTGCTGCGCCATGCCGCCTTCGATGTTCACGTCGAGGGCCTCCAGCGCCGCCGTCCTCTGCCTCGACATCCTGCGGTGTAGGAGCGCCGTCTCGGTAGCCTCTCCAGGCCAGGTTGCGGCATGCCGTCGCATGTCAGGTTGTGTCCTGCCTTCGCGAGTGATTTCCTCTGGGCTCTGCCTCCGTTCCTTCTTTTCAGCTTCGGAGGAGGCGGAGGCGGCGGAGGAGGAGGAGGAGGAGGCCTAGAGCACGACTTCCGCTCTTGCTCACCAGTCTGCTCGGCGTGCCCCGTGTCTCTCTCGTGCCTCTCGCCGTGCCCCTGCTGGTCACCTCCTTTCAGCTGGCAGACTTGGCCAGTTCCCGTGAGGTGGTCTCTGTCCACGGGGTCGATTCGGTAGGACATGCAGTACGGCAGGTTCGCGTCGTGTCGACCGTCGGCGACCCCGCCCGCGGCGTTTAACGTTGAACGCCGGCGGCGACCCAGAATCGGTCGATGTTGAACGATTGGACGTTGCGGGAACGGCCGATCGTTCAAGGTTGAACGATCCACGCGGTGTCAGAAACCAACGCCAGGGTCGTCACGACGCGAACCTCCCGTACGTAGAACCTGTCCAAAGGGGAACAACAAGTAGCACAAACATAACAACTCGGGAGGTCCGCGCGCTTTTCTCGGATTGGTACCAGGGGGCGGCGCCCGACGCGCCGCCGGGGGGGCCCAGGCGCCGATCCGAGACATCCGCGCGGAGCTCCGAGTTTTTTGTTTATGCCACTTTTTGTTCCCCTCTTTCCAGCGTTCTGATTGCGTTCGCGAACTGGGCGCCGAGCGTGTCCGCAGCTTCTTCATCCACTTGGGACGCGGCGCATCTGCTGATGTACTCTGGTGCCTGTTGTTCGCCACGGGGTGCTGGGTGCTTGCTGCGGCCCTTCAGCTGTGTTCCAGACGTGCCCCATGGAGGTCGTGTCGATGTTGGCTGCTGGTTCTCAGATCTTCAGCTTCTTCTCGTACATGGTGTCCTCCTCAGGCTCTGTGAGCGAGGCCCCCCCGACGATGCCACTCGTTGTGTTCGCGGGTCTCACGGCCTCGCCGGTCTGGCCTAAGTCAGTTTTCCTCCTCGTGTTCCGATTGGCGAGGTCCAGGGCGTTGGCATCGCTCTGGCACTGGCGAGGTCCTGGTGGCCGTGGCGTTCGTCGTCAAGTCCGCGACATGCTCTCTGGGCCCGTCAGGGGCCTCCGCATCACCAGCCTCTAGGTAGTACTCGTGGTATGCACGCTGCTCCTCCTCTATTCTCGCGTCCAGGTTCTCGAATGGGTCGGAGTCGTCGTCCTCTGCGAGTCCGATGCGCGCCATGTTGTTGGACTCCGTGTTGGCTTCTCCTCCTCCTGGCTTTCTCGAGCGAGGCCCCTGGACGATGCCTCTCGCTGCGCTCGCGGGTCTCAAGGCCCCCGCGGACCGGGCAGGGCCAGGCCTCCCCTCCGCTCTCCAGTTGGCGTGGTCCAGGGTGGTGCCCACGCACAGGCATTTGGTGAGGTCCTGTTGGCCGCGATGGTGGTCTTCGAGTCCGCGTCGTGCACTCTGTGCTTGTCGGGGGCCTCCGCTTCGCCGAGTGCCCGCGTGGTCTCTCGGCGTGTGAGCGCTGCACCTCCCCTGCCCTCGCATCCGGGCAGCTGCCGCTCGGGCCTGCCACTGCACGCCTCTCCTCCAGCCTGCCTCTGGACGTCCGCGCCCAGCAGGGCACGTGGCGGCCGAGCCTGCGACTGCGACCCCCCCTGGGGGGGGGGGGCCCGGCCCAGGATCTGCGGCAAACTCGTAGGCGGCTGAACCCGAGGCTGCGCCCCCCCTGGGCGGGGACTGGCTCGGCAAGGGCTCCCTCGAGGGCGCGAAGTTATTCGCGCTTCGCGCTTCGCGGTCCTCGTTCCCTCTCCTCCTCCTCCTTGTCCTCCTTTTCTCCCTTTGGGGGGGGAGGCGCGAGAGCGCGAAGTTATTCGCACTTCGCGCTTCGCGCAGCGCGAAGCGCGAAGTTGGGAGCCCTTGCTCGGGGTTTCGCGTTCCAGCGCCGAGGGGCGAGCCAGCCATGCCGCGGCCCTGGGCCACCTGCCACGCGCTGCCGCTCGTGTCCGCAGCGCGCCTCTCTCAGGAGGAAAAGAAACACACAGACACAGTTAATCCTCGATTCCCCAGAAAATATGGGAAGATATGGGAAGTGAGGGGGGAAGACAGAAACCCCGAAAATATGGGAAAATATGGGGAATATTTTCATTTGTGTGTATTTATTTGTGTGTCCTGGGGCCCCTTCACTCTCGTCCTCCTGCTCAGCGACCGTCTCCGGGCAGGCGTGCGCGTCCCAGCCGACGCCGCCGACGGGGACCAGGGCCTCCCACCGACCTGTCCGAGACCAGCCTGCCCTCGTAGCCCCGCGAGCGCTTTCGGTGCTCCGCTAGCGCTTCACTGCCTCCTCCTGCTGCTGCGGCTTTCGCCTGGGCAACTCCTGCACCCTCTTCCTTGTCCTCTTGCTGCCGGGGCTGGGTGGCTTCTTGGGGCGTGACGGGCGGGGGAAGGACTGTGGCATGAATCGTTGTTTGGTCCTCGTCGCTTGCGCCTCCGCGTGGAGTGTTGCGTTCAGCCCTGTGTGCGGCTTCCACGGCACGTCGTAGACCGCTTCCACGCCCTTGCCCAGCTGCTGTCCCGACTCGTTGGCCACAGCGAATTCGATCTGCGATTGGCTGTCCCCGAGCTGGCACGTGCACTCGTCTTCGGGAAGGGCGATGGTGGCCGACGCCCCCATCGCCGCGGGCCAGCCCGAGCCCCGCATCTGCTGCGGCTGCCTGTCGAAGTCGCCGCAGACGATCCAGGCGCCCGCGGCCCCCTTCAGCAAAAGCGGCCGAGGTTTCCTGCCGTTGATGCCTTCCCGCAGCGGCTGCCCTCCATCCAGGTAGATACTGGCCACCGTGATCGACGTGCCTTTCGAGTGCCATGTGACTGGGGCCCATGTCGCACAAGTCCAGGTCGGCCCTCCACCTGCCCCCGCTCACGTCGGTGGTCGCCTTCGTGGCGGTGTTCGGCCTGGCCTGGCCCCGAAGGTACGAGGTCCGCAGATGCCCCCTCGTGACGACCGCGGGACCTCCCAAACTGCCCAGCTCCGCTCTCGAGCTGGCCCTCGCGGCGGTGAAGCACGGCCTTGAAGCCCATCTTGACCAGCTCGTGCTCCCCGCCCTCCCGCGCCGCGTCGCCCACGCGCGTCCCCTGGAGCGCGCGGGCGTGGCAGCCGCGGTCCAGCCTCTGCTTCTGCGTCCACGGCTTCGCTGTGGGCACCCAGCAGGCGAGGCTGGCGCAAGACACATTGCGCTCTCGACTCGAGAGCGCAATGTCCGAGGTCTCGAGAGTCTCGAGGTCCGTCGAGAGTCTCGAGGTCCGTCGCCTTCTCCTGTGCGATGGACCTCTCGCGCTGGGCTTCCGCAGCCTGCGCCAGAGGGCCTGGCTCCCTTGCGCCGCCGCCCTTCTCGCGCATCGTCCTCCGGTGCTCTTCGGCGTCGTTGTTGCTTGTGCTGCTGGCGGTGCCGACGTTGGCTGCTTCCTCTGTCGCCTCGGCTGCCGCCGGGGCTGGTACTGGCCTTGCACCTGGTACTTCTCCTACTCTGCTGCCTCTCCGCTCTCCGCTGTCTGCCTTTCCCTTCTTCGCCGCCTGCTTGATCGCGGCTCGCTGCTCTTGCGCCTTCGGCTTTGCCGTCGCCGGATGGCCCTTCGGCTGGGCGGTGAACAATTGGGCATCCTGCTTCATCTATTGCACAACTGCCTGCGTCGCTGCCTCCACCTCGCGTCGTCCCTCCTCGTCGAGGTCCTCCGCTGCCAGGCCGAACTCCTTCTCCAGGTCCTGCGACCGCGTACCCTGCGCCGGCTCTGTCACGTCTCCGCTCGCCAGCTGTTCGATGATGCCCTTCGGGGCTTCCGTTCCCTCTTCTCGGATGGCCTCCAGGTCCCTCTCGGCTTCCAGCACTGGCGCCGCCTGCTTCTCGAGGGCTGCGTGTGCTGTGGGTGCTGTCTCCTTTGCCTTCTCCTTGACTGCGAGCGCCAGGTTGAAGCCCTTGTTCGACTGCTCCGGCTCCTTCGCCGCGACGCCTAGCCGCTCAGCCCTCGACTTGGGCGGCGGCGTTGGCACCGCTGCCTGGATCGCTGTGGCCGCGCCCTGCAGTGCGTGCGCGATGGCCTCGCCGTTCTGCAGCTGCATCGCGCCCAGGGGCTCCGTCTTCAGCTGGACGGCCTGGGTGATCTGCACCGCGCCTCTGCACCTGCCCTCGGCAGCGCGCTTGCCGCCGCCCATGGCGTCCTCGTCTCCTCCGCCTGTCGCCCTTTCCTTCCTCGGCTTCGGCAGCGGTGGGTTGCGGGGGCACGTGCGGCTCATGGCCTCCAGGCGTGAGCTCCACCACCACTCACCGCACCTGTTGCAGACCGCGTGCCCGTTGGTGCCCTTGCTGTCCGCCGCCCTGCCTCCTGTGCCGCTGCCCATCCTGGGCGCCGCGCTTCCGTGGTGCTGCTCCAGGAGCTCGATGTCCCGCTCGCGGGCGGAGCCTGGAGCGCGCCTCTGCGCGTCGCCTCCTCGGGCGGCGGTGCCAGGGGGGGGGGGGACCGCTCGCGGTCCGAGGTCGCGCCGCCTCCTCGGCGCCCGCGGGGCAACCGCTCCGCGGGCGCCGCGCCAGCCGCGTTGGGCAAAATGCTTGCGGGGGGAGGGGCCGTGCTGCGAACCTCCTAGGAGGAGGAGGAGGAGGAGGAGGAGGAGGAGGCGGAGGAGGAGGAGGAGGAGGAGTAGGAGGAGGAGGAGGAGGAAATGGAGAAGATGGAGGAGGAGGAGGAGTAGGCGGAGGAGACGGAGGAGACGGAGGGGGCGGAGGAGGAGGAGGAGGAGGAGGAGGAGGAGGAGGAGGAGGAGGAGGGGGAGGCGGATGAGGAGGAGGAGGAGGAGGAGGAGGAGCAGGAGGAGGAGGAGGAGGAGGAGAAATAGGAGCTGAAGGAGGTGGAGGCGGGGAAGGAGAAGGAGGACGGGTGACGGATGACAGAGGAGGACGAGGCGGAGGATCAGAGGAGGAACAGTTACCCATACCGCTACCCTTCGCCCGTTTTCCCATCGTTCGCCCTCGTCGTCACCGCTGGATTCGCTTCGAAATCCGGGGCAGAGCGCACCCCAGAAACGGTTCAGGGGGTAGCGGTATCCGGACCTCTTGGTTTCTCAAGAGAGGTCGGGGGAAGTGTGAGCCAAGGGCCACCACGAGGGCGCGGAGTCATTCGCGTTTCTCGCTTGGCGGTTTGGTTCCGCCCCTCTCCCTCCCCAGAGATCAAGGAGGAACATGTGCCCATACCGCTACCCCTCGCCCGCTCTCCCATTGTTCTGTTTCTTGGGCGGCCTTCGTCGTCACCGCTGGATTCTCTTCGAAATCTGGGTCAGAGCGCACCCCAGAAAAGGTTCAGGGGGGTATCAGTATCGGTACCTCTTGGTTTCCCCAAAAGAGTTCTGGGGAAATGTGATCCAAGGTTCACCACGAGGGAGCGGAGTCATTCGGGTTTCACGTTTCGCGGTTGGGTTCCGCCCCCCTCCCCCCCCTTCGTCTTGTTGCTGCTGCTCCTCCTCCTCCTCATCCTTCTCGTCCTCCTCCTCCGCCTCCTCTTCCTCCTCCTCATCCTCCTCCTCGGCAGCCCTGGCGGATGAAGTCGCCAAGCTGTGCAGCTTGCTTGCGTCGGTCAGAGCCCAGGTCTACAGGGATCTAGGCGGCGACGCCACTGACGGCGCTAGACGGCGCGTTAGCACCCAGCACGAGCGTTTTTGCGAGGCCCAGCAAAACGTGGCCAAGGTCCTCTCGCTGCGGAATGCGGGGGCCCCGCAGTCGTTTTTTGACCGTGGCCAGAAAGTACTCTTGCTGCCTCGGTCCTGGGCACGCGTGCGAGACCCACTTGCAGACCTCCTCACTTGTGCGAATTGGGCCCGTGGACCTTACGCGAGGCCACGGGGGAGGTCTGGGACCTTCGCCAGGTGTCCCCAGCGATGGTGGCTAGGCGAGCGAAGCTTGCGGCCAGGCGTCTCTCTGACCGCGAGGGTTTGGCCAAGATAGACCAAGGCAAATGTTTGGCCAAGATAGACCAAGGCAAATGATCGACTGGTCACATTTTCTGGCGTCCCCTCAATGAGCTTTTGCACCGTAGGTGGAAGGCTTCGCTTGAGGAGGAAGGTGGGGGGTCTGGCGGGCGGTGGGGGATTCGAGAGCAAAGAGTCCCCCGTGAGTGCCTCATTTGCGGTGATGCTAGGGGCAGTCTTTTCCATCGTCGCTTTGAGTGACCAGCCCGACAAACGTGGAGGAGGGACTTCCTCCCACAGGACCTTGTATCTTCGGCTAAGCGCGTGCAAGCCGGGCCCGAGCATTTGCAAGCGCGTTTTTCTAGAGGGACATTGTCTGACACCTGCCAGGCCTTCTCTCGCCCTAGGTGGAACTCAGTGTGGTAGTTCAAGGTTGAACGGCTGGCGCCGCCCCTGGCGTTGGACGGGGGTCATGTCTTTTGCGACGGCTCAGGAGTGGATGGGGTGTTTCAGTCATTTCGAGTTGCTGGTTGGGGAGTGGCAATCTACGCTCACGAGTGCCGACCCTTAGCGGGGTGGTATGGAGCAGGCCTCCCGCAGTCGGGCCTTGACCAGGTAGCTCGGGACGGTGAAGACTATGCTGTGCTCATGGCCCTGAAGCATTTAGCAGGCAAATACACGATCTATTCCGATTGCAAGGGGCCGGTTTAGTGCTGTCAGGATGCTAGATATGCGCAGCGGCCTGGCAACACCAGAGCCCACTTGTGGAAGGAGGCGTTTCGTGAGGAGGCGTTTCGTGAAGGAATGCGTTTGTAGAGTTGCGGCCCAAAGCTCCATGGCGGACGTTCGAGAAGGACGGCTCAGCCTGTTCGAGAGGGAGGGCAATGAGCACGCTGATAGGCTTGCGATGGCGGGAGCTGGGCTGTGCAGATGCCCGAACAATGTGGTCATGATGGCTAAAGGAATGCTCCATGTGTCGAGTCTGCTACTCAACTACATAAGCAGGGCAAAGACCCACTCTTCTGATGTGGGCCAGTGGGGCAATCTAGGGGCCCAGGGGCTCACGATGATCTCCCTGGAAGGGGGATCTGAGATGGAGGAGGCGGTTGTTGAGGCTAGGAGGAGGTCGGGGGAGGAGGAGGGGAGAGGATTGCCGTTGTTCCTGCCTTCCTTACCAGGGCCCTCCCTCGCCCTCGCGTCCTCCCCCAGAACGCCTGGCGCCGGACCTCTTGGCACAAGGCTTTGATGCCCAGCAGCCTTCTGCCTTCATGCGCGGGCATGCCCTGCTCGAGTTCTCAAGCACGACTGAAGGGCACCCACCGATTCCTTTTTTGCTTGACCTGTGGGGCCTACGCCACGGTGTCGGCGGGATCTCGGGGCTTCAGGCGGGGTTGTGAAGGCTCCCAACATGCTCTGGTGGACCCTGGCAGGAAGAACCCGTTGGCGGTCTTCAAAGGAAAACACTCCGACAGACCTCTCAGGCTGGGCCCTTGGAGAACTCCTCGGGCTTGGCGCGTGAGCTGGCGGGGGGAACAGAGGAACCCAAGACGGCCCAGCAGAGAGAAGACAGTTTTTGAAGGCCCGAGGCGGGCCGCGATACAATTTTGTGCCTGGCAGCCGTCATCCAGGCCTTTGGGATAAACCAGTCCGAAGCGGCCGAGCTGGGACCCAAGCTGCAAGAACGTACCCCAGACAACGATCTGGAGGACGCAGAAGCGGTCGGTAAGATACCCAAAAGGGGCCCTGTCGTTGGCTCCTGGCAGGTCGTTGGCCTTCCTGCCAGGGTGACAAAAAAGGCCCACTCCGATGGGCCCTCTGTTATCCGTAAGGGATTCGCCCCCTGCCGCCGGCCCCCTCTCTCGGAGAATGGGCCATGGAAGAGCTAAGTCATGAGGCCTTGGCGCTGTCGTGAAGCAGTATCGAAACTTCATGCGAAGCCGAGTCGCAACCAGCAAAACCAACTGATCACAAGAGGGGTTACCACACCTGGCGATTGGTAAGACGTGTATGGTTTAAGGGCTTGGTTACCACACCTTGCGTTGAAAGGGCCGAGGGAGTTCTCGCAGTTTGGGTTACCACGCCTTGCGATGGATGTGCGTGATGGGTTCGAATTTCAGAAATGTGGCAAATCCCCTGTGTTTTTGGACCCTGACCCCGCGGATCTGCGTAAGGGGTGGCGCCGAATTTCAGAAATGTGGCAAATCCCTGTGTTTTTGGACCCTGACCACGCGGATCTGCGTGAGGGGTGGCACCGAATTTCAGAAATGTGGCAAATCCCCTGTGTTTTTGGACCCTGACCCCGCGGATCTGCGTGAGGGGTGGCACCGAATTTCAGAAATGTGGCAAATCCCCTGTGTTTTTGGACCCTGACCCCGCGGATCTGCGTGAGGGGTGGCACCGAATTTCAGAAATGTGGCAAATCCCATGTGTTTTTGGACCCTGACCCCGCGGATCTGCGTGAGGGGTGGCACCGAATTTCAGAAATGTGGCAAATCCCTTGTGTTTTTGGACCCTGACCCCGCGGATCTGCGTGAGGCCCAGCAATTCAGACAACGCGCCCAGGGGACGCTGGAAAATCCTGTTTGGGCCTCCCCCCCCCTCGCGCGGTGAATCAACTAGTTACAGTAACCAGCAAGAAGCAGAATTGTAACACTGGAAACTACAAGCTACAACTGGTACTGGAAACTGCGAACCCGTGCCTACAGCCTGGTGGCCCCACAAGGGGGCCGGCGGATTTTGGACCGTCGGACCCCTTCCCCTTTTCCCTTCAGTGGCGTGCGATCCTCCTCCTCCTCATCATCATCTTCCTGGTTCCTGGTCCCCGATGGCTGAAGGGATCCTCGATCGCAGCCAGCCCTCCTCCTCCTCCTCCTCCTCCTCCTCCTCCTCCTCCTCCTCCTGCTCCTCCTCATACTCCTCTCCTTCTCCTCCCCGGGGGTCGGCGCGAAAACGCGGCGTTCTTCGCGCAGTCCGAGGCGCGAGTTTGGGTTGCCCTTCGTTGCCCATTACGTCCAGAATTGGTGCGGATAGAGTGGGGGCGTAGACCAACAATATTCCCCGTCCATGTTGAGCACGCTTCATTGTCGGTTTCCCGTGCTGGTATCCACGTCGGGCGTGTTAACGAGACGAAGACCAACAACATTGCCCGCCCATGTTGAGTACGCTTCATTGTCGGTTTCCCGTGCTGTACCCATGTCGGGCGTGCCAAGGCATACATATATATATATATACACATGTATAGACGTACATATGTCGGAGTAGGCCTTGCGCGGGCCTGGGACCGAAACCGCGGGTACACATGGGTGCACAAGGGGTTCCAGGGGCGCCCTCGTGGTTCCCAAAGTGTCCTCGTGGTCGCACAGAGGGCCCACACATTGGTCCGACAGTCTACCAGACTGGGTCGAGCACATTCCGAGACACCGAACATGTTTTCTAAACGGCCTCCGAAGGCTTCCAGGCTGCGCAAGGCCGGCCCCGGGCCAGCTTCAGTGCGCGCTCGAGGCCCCAGACAAGTGCCCCGAGAAGCAATAGTCATTGATTTCGCAAGGGTTTTCCAATGTTTCTGGTGCCCTCGCTTTCTCGACATTCTGACACTCCACGACGGCCCACGAGGCCTCCGACACCGCCTCAAGACGGGCCCAGCGGCCACAAGGAAGGCCCCAGGATGGCATACAGTCGGGGCCCTGAAGAAGGAACCCTTTTCGTTGGGGAGGGGCTCCGCGTTCCTTAAGTGTTTCACAGCTTGCCTCAGGCTTTCCTTATGTTTTCGACCGGAAATCGAAGGTTAACTTAAGGAAAAAAGGGGCCTCGTTCCTTATTTAGGGCTCCTTAGGTCAACGCCCCGACTGTACCAGGGCTGGCTGCATGACGCCCCCAGGGGCGCCCAAGACGGCCACCGAGGCCTTCAAGACAGCCCGAAGATGGCCCCAGTTTTGAGTCTTTGGCCCCGTGAAGTCCCCTGGAGGCCTGAAGAAGGCGCCATGACACCCCAGGGCAGGCTCCAGAGGGCGTCCGAGGCCCCAGCTAAGTGCCCCGAGAAGCAATAGTCATTGATTTCGCTAGGGATTTTCACTGTTTTCGGTGGCCTCCCCTCCCGACATTCTGACACCCCACGACGGCCCGCAAGGCCTCCGACACCGCCTCGGGACGGGCCGGGCGGACCTCAGTAAGGCCCCGGGACGGCCTAGCAGGGCTGCACGATGCTCCCAGGGGCGCCCATTTGTTGCAAGGGATTTTTGAACATTGATAATTTGTGATCAACGAGTGCTCGCGTCTAGCATTTCTGTAGAGGGGTCCGGTTTAGCTGAGATGATACGAGCTCGTTTTCAGGATGGACGATGGTGCGGAGTCATATGTACGATGCAATACGAAACGGGGGTCCATCAAATCGGGGGGAGATACTAATATGTTGTAGAAAGGACAATGTATGTGGTGCGAACTACGTGGATTAAGATGTGTGGTGCACGCTATGTGGTGCAAGCTATGGTGTGTAATACATGCCGTGCAGTAGATGCGGTTCAATCTATGTTAAGCAATACGTTTGTGGTGCAAGCTTTCTGGTTGAAATTACGTGGTGTAAGATATGTGGTGCCATCTGCGCGGTGCAAGCCATGCAACGAAACGCAGCGCAAAGCAATGCAAAGCAGTGCAGATCAATGCAAAGTGCGAGCTTCGGACAGTCAAAGGCGTGACCAAAATGGTGCGGCGACGGGGCGGCGACGGTCCCATTCGTGAGTTTCGCATTTCGCGCAGTTGACCATTGTTACCAAAATTGTGCGGCGACGGCCAGCGGCGACGGGCGGGGACGGGCCGTCACATTTCCACTGGACTGTTGCGCAGGCCAGCTCCTTATGAGAACACCACGAGGTCCTAAGCGCAATTATTGTTTGGGGGATACGCGTAAAGGTTGTAGATATACTAAGTGTTGCCAGAGCTACTGCTCGGCTTTCTGTTGGCGGTGACTGGGCGGTCTGTTCTTTTCGTATAACATGACGCCTGTGCGATCCCTCGGTTATCTCATGACTTGCCCGTTGGTCGTGTTCTTGCTTCAGTTAGGTCAAAGAGCGGTGGTTGACGACCGTTCCCTGTCTTTTGGCCTTGTGTGGCCAGTTGCCTCACCAAGTTTTGACCTCGTCGTCGGTCATGTGTGGGGCGCGTGGGCATCCCGTAAGGCTTTTGGTTCATGATTTGTTTCTAAGCATCATGCGTGCGCGATGGGGGCTCTCACAGCCGATTCGTGGTCGTGCACGGCCTTAAGCCGATGTGCGCTCCACCGCTGTCGTCGCTGACTGGGAAATCTCAGACCTGGGCGCGCACGTGGCTTGCCCTGCCGCGCCCCGAAGTGTGTGTCCGTGTGTGTGTGTGTGTGTGACACTGTCTGCGGGCTCAGGCTCCGTCGCCCGCCGCCTGCTGGTCGCTGTCCGTCCAGGAACTCCATTGCCACTCACACTGCACTTCTTATCCTGCTTCCAGTCATGATCGGAGCGAGGCCCGCAACACGATGGTCAATGTTGGACAAATGTGCGATGTGGTTAGTGCGGTGTGTGTGTGTGGTGTGATGTCTGTGTTGTATGGTGTGTGTGTGTGGTGTTGAGTTTATGTGTATGTGATGACAGTGTGATGTGCGTACACTGTGTGTGATGATGGTTTGTGTGTGTGTGTGTGCCTGCGTGCGTGCGCTTTTGTATCCAATCTTGTTTTGGGTAGCGTTCTGCCCATCTGCTTTTGATCCTACCATTTCAGCTTTCAGAGTTCATCGCGCGTGCTCGTTCCAGTCCCGCGGCTCCTGTCGGTTTGCTTGCTCAGCTCGGGCCCCGTGTTCTCCAGTGAGGTCTGATTTCGTCATACCTCAACGTGTCTGGCCGGGTTTGGTGCGAACTATGAACCCACCTGGTCTCGCACCTCGGGGCGCGCGCGGTCGGCAATCGAACAAAGTGCGGTCTCAAGTGGCGCCGCCTTCCCGTCCTCCTACCCCCAGTCGCAATGCAGCAGATAGCACGTATGCCTCTCTCTCTTGTATGTTATGTGTGTGTAGTGTAGGGCCCCGACCGCCGTAAACGTTTGACTCAAGGACGCGTCCAGGTTTACTGTTTCCTTTGCATGTACTGACAAAGGTATCCCATCTTTTTCTCTTCTATCTCACCATTGCCAGGGTCAATCGACCTTGGTAGCGGAGCTTCGGCTCCTCTCGCCGCCCGCCAGGCGGCGCGATCCACGGCTACTTCTACGACTGCGACCACCACGTCCGGGACTCCTGTCACAGCACGTTCATCATCATGATGCAGATGCCTCAGGGCAACGCTCAGGCTGGCTTTGGCAATGTGGCAGATCAGACGAGTATTATGGGCACGTTGAAGATTCCTCCAGCCTGGGACAGTAGGTGGCAAAGATTCTATCCATTCAAGCAGTGGTCTCGGAATGTTGTGTGGTGGGCCTTGGCATGTGAGTTACCAGATCAGGCTCAAGGAGCAGCGATCATCTTACGTCTTGGAGGTGTGGCTCGCGAACTCGTGAGCACGCTGGACCCAGCCGTTGTCAGAGACGGTGGTATGAGAGATCTCGGAGATGGGCTCGGCATGAAACAAGTTACTGGATTGGCCATCATACTTCGTGGACTACATCGACAGTTCGCTCCCCTCGATATTGAGACATCGACTTCATCGATTGCCGAGCTCATGAGTTTCAGACGGACGCCAGGAGGATATATCGACACGACACTAGGAAGGTTTGCCAGTCTACAGTTCAAGGCTGGCGCTGAAGGCAATCTGGATTTGGGTCCTGGTGGATTTGCTTGGTCATTGTTGACTGGTCTTCGTATCCCACCGGCCGAGTGGGTGAATTTACTGATTGGATTTCGTGGCAATCTACCGGCTGACGATCAACAGTTCAATGAATTGCTTGGGCTCATACGGCGAGTTGGTCATGTACATCAGCACGGTGGAATAGCAAATAACGCAGCGATGGCAGGACATAATCAATCTATGATGGGTGGTGCTCCTCAGATGCAGCGTGGACAGGGCAATTTCTACTTCCCGACAATGACAGGCTTATCAGATCCCTGGGAGCATTCGGACCCCTGGCAGAACAGTGGTACACTCACACTGGGCGGCGCTCCCACATCAGCGTATCCAGTCATGCAGCACCAATCGTATCCAATGCAGTCTATGATGCAGACGAGTGCTCCTGGGGAAGCCCTTGGTGGATATATGGCCGACTACGACGACTGGAGCAGCAGCGGCACGAGCGGCGAGGAGACACCACACGCGGAGCTCGAGGCGTACTTATCACAGGTGGACCCCTCGCTGCGCGCAGATACGTTGTGGCACGATTTCTTGGTTACACGGAGGCGCTGGAGGACATTCACAAAGAAGACTACCCGTTTTGATTGGCGTCATTCACGACGCAAAGGAAAAGGTCGTGGCTTTGCTTCATCGGGAAAAGGATATCATGGCAATGGAAAGGGTTTCGCGGGGACAAGTCAAGCGAGTTCTTGGAACAGAACTATTATGATGACCAAGTGGTGCCGCCTGTTCCCACACCCCATTACACGTTTGATCGAAAAGGTGGTGGCAAGCGGCGAACCAATCCTCGCGGACCCGACGGACAGATATTGCGGTGCCACGGTTGTGGATCAGAGAATCACATGATCAAAGATGGTCTATGCCCGCCAAAAGGTCATCACCATGCTCAGTCTTATCAGCAAGGATCGGCACCGGCACAGCAGTCATTCGTTGGTTCAATGTATGCTCCCCAGTCAGGCTTGTTGGCAGGTGTGAATATTCCGACAGCTCATTTCATGACGAATCAGATGCAGGATGGACAGGAACACATTGATAACCAGCACTGGTCAGCGGTTTCGGTACCCGATGATGAGAATCCTTGGGGTACATTCAGTGGTGCTGGTGACGACTATCTCTTGAACAGCCAACGCCAGACGACGACGAGAGCGAGCCCGCTGGATTGGTCAGGTGATGGAAACAACGGCGCGGCGTCAACGATATCACAGACATCACCTATCAGTCAATTGTGCGGCATGACGAGATCGGATCGAACCTCACTGCCGGGGCAACGAGTACCAGATGCTGATCTCCAAGATGACCATGCACGACGAGGACGAGGAAAAGGCAAGAAAGGCAAGAAGGGCAAAGACAAGAGCAAGGGCCACGATCACGATCAACATGACGATCGACCAGGAGTTCAGGAGCACCCAGGAGACAGACCACGGATGACCGACCAAGCAGTACGGGATCTTACCGCTATACTTGGACTTGGATCACACCCGGCATCACAGAGTGGACATGGCATGTCTATTCAGGGTAATGGTGTTGCTTCATCATCAGCAGCTGCGACGGCATCAGCACCAGCGGGATCGAGCTCGTATATTCAGCGCGCGTCGCACATCTTCTTCCCGACCTATGAGCAGCACGGCGTGAAAGAGGCGAGGGAGAAGCGTGGTACATGGCATGCGCGGACGAGGCTCGGACCGAAGCGAGAAGGTCTTCTTGTTGATCCTGGTGCCCATGGCGATCTCACGGGCGACAAGTGGGCTGGGCGGCAGGAGCAGCTGGCCGCAGAGGCTGGTGTTCAGACTCAGTACCGTCCCATGCGCGAGGTGTTGAACGTGGAAGGAGTAGGTAACGGACGACAGCAGTGTACACGATTTGGACGATTTCCGATCGCCCTGCCAGCGCAGGAGCACAGTTCGGCAGGTACCCCAGCGGTGTACACGGCACCTATCGTGCCAGATTCGGACATTCCAGCACTACTTGGGCTACGTTCGTTGCGGCAGTTGCGCGCAATACTCGACATTGTCAACAATCGCATTCACTTCTTGGGCCCGGGTGATGCTACCATTCAGTTACCACCGGGCACGATGAGCTACAACCTGGAGGATTCTGAGAGTGGTCACCTGATGTTGCCTGTGAGTGAGTTTCAGCAGTTGGACAGCAGCAACACTGGAGGAGCGACGGCGTTGGCTTCGACGCTGAATCTCTTCCACAACAGCAGTCAATGATGGGGGGACGAGGTGAGCGACCAGGCGAAGCCGCCGTCTGGGCATATCGCTCCCTTGTCCACGAAGGATCGCGGCGGATCGATGAGTTTGGGCCAGGATGGTATTGATAATATCGTACCGTCAACGACAGCAGCATCGGGGCAGTCTCAAGTGGAACCTCCGGTGGTGCTCTCACTGGACCAGCAGATCATCAGTGGCGAGAATGCGGGCGCAGACACATCGTCGGCGTCCACGTCCAGGCCAACAGCACTGGACGAAGTATCACCTCTAACGCAAGTGAATTCACAACTTGATTATACTGCAAAGGATGTCTTCGAAGCCGAGGGTGAAGTTGATGACCCCGGGCAAGTGGAGCGTCGGCCTTCTGATGTGGAGCCTGACCCTTCACCTCCTCGTGGTGTTCTTCTGGAGCAGTCAGCTTCTCTGATGGACAGCACTGGACATGAACGTCTTATATTTAGAGCTTGGATCATGGACGATATTGATTCGATTCGTCAGCGAGCTCTGACAGATTGTGGACGACGGTCACAGCGACACATACAGATCACACACTACGACACCAGGAGTCTCATGAGTTTGACCAGATTGGAACGAACAATGTCAGATCTGGCCAGGTTGAAGCCTGACTTACTATGGATAACGTTATCTGGATCCCCGACATCGGCTATCAACAACCGAGAACGGCGACGGGCGTGGAATCTGGCTCAGATCATGATTGAGGCTATGAAGGTATCGTGTGCAGTTATCTTGGAAGGCAGTGCGAAGAACTCAATGTGGGAGACTTCCGGGCTCATGAGGCTGGAGAGTATGTCAGATCTTCACGTTCAGGCGATGCGATGGTGTAGACTTGGAGTGAAAATTGTGCCGAACCAACTTCCAGCAGGTCAGGTCACCAAGATCATGAGTGCGATTAAGTTTCCTGAGTGGAATAACTGCGGACACGGACAGCATTATCAAGATTCCGATCATACCAGAAATCCAGAGATCATCTTCGAGGCGCGTCAGATCATGATCCAGGAGTTCACATCACAACTATGGCGGCAAGTTGGATGCAGACAGACATCTGGAGGCAACAGCGGACAAGAGGATATGATACCAGAGTCGCAATATCACGAGCGGGAAGCTTTGGACACTCCTACGACGCGGACGAAGATGGTGAGATTTGCAGACAGTACTGAGGAACATTATCCCGCAGAGGCTAGACTACGACAAAAGCTGAAAGACAAAGAGGCGAAGGCCCGAGCAGCAGCTGAAGGTTCGGACAGTATGCAGACGAAGAAGAGCAATAATATGAGTGGCTATGAGAAGGTCTGGACCGACTGTGGCGACGACATGGGCTCCATCGACCTCGAAGTTCAAGACATGTGGATGGATGGGGTTACTACGGACTTACATCAACAGAGTTGGCAGTTGGATGGAGTACATCACGAGATGGACTGGAGCTCGGCGCTGCATTTCTCTTGTGAAGGTGGCATGTGGTACGGAAACGATCAGGCAGAGGAGTTGACTACGAGGATCCCGGGCAAACGCGTTAATGAAATCTACCTCACCTTCGATAATCTCGGTAGCATGTTGCAGTACTGGTTGGCGGACGCTCAGCAACATCGGTTCACGGACATCGCGGAAATCATGGGAGGTGAAGGACGTACGACCAAGATGCTACTAAGACGAAAGCATCACGAGGGACCTCAGGCAGGCAAGAACTTCGACATGCAGTGTAATGTTGATTTGTTTAACTCAAAGGAACGAGCAGCCATGTGGAAGTATCTTGGAGTATGTCAGCCAGTGGTGGTAGTGATGTCCCCTCCGTGTCGGGGACTAGCAGGATGGGCAACTTTCAATCGAATGATGAATCCAGTGGCTCATGCAGCGTCAAGGCAGATATCAGAACCACTTGGACATCTATGCGGTGAAGTTGCATTGTATCAAGTACGACACGGACGGCATTATCTTGTAGAGCAGCCAGTGGGATCAGAGTTGTATGACATACCTATTTGGAAAGAATTGAGAGCACTGGCAGAAGCAGCAGAGGTCACCGTGCATCAATGTCAAGCTGGGCTTCGTTGTCCTCATGCACGATTGCCTGTAAAGAAACCGACGCATTTCGTGGCCAGCTGTGAGGCACTGGTGTATGCGCTACGACGGCTACGATGCGAAGGACGCAGGGCGTGTGCCGAGCACAGACATATTGATGGCTCTATCTCGAGGCGAATGCAGGTGTGGCCGTGGAAGTTGGCTGGTCACATCGCGAGTGGTGTAGCTTGTGTTGTGAGACGTTATTGGAGACAGCATCCTGAGCGACGATCAATGGCTCGCTATTACCCCGAAATGGCCACAGGAGCACGAGATCGAGATGAAGGTGAAGACCCTGAACGACCCAGGCCACGGCCTCCGTCGTCATCTCAGGCGGCCTCTTCAGGTGCGGCCGCATTGTCATCATCGGCACCGACGGCGGCATCATCATCGGCACCGGCGGCGGCAGCATCATCAGCACCGGCGGCAGCAGCGAAGGCAAGGGTCGGACGAGCAAATCCCAACAGGTGCCCAGCATGTGACGGAAATCGCTCTGCTCATGACCCCACACATACACGACGTGGTAATTGCAAGTATCCCAACGTGAAGGCCATGGGTGAGGAATGTCCTGGGTGTAACACTGGGAAGCCGCGGAACCATCGAGACCATTTGAATGACGAGCGATGCAGATGGAAATGGGCAGCACAACGTGGCGGTGGATCTGCGGCAGTACTTCCTCGACCACCTCGAGTAGTGGGCGCAGCTCCGGACCCATCTAGTGCTGAACGGGGAGGTGGACGACTTGGTGAACTTGAAGAAGCAGCCGCGGCGGCAGCTCCTGCACCTGCTGAGGCAGCAGCTGCTGCTGAGGCACCCTCAGCGATCGTTCCGTCGCCTCCTCCTCTGCCCTCAGCCGAACAATCAGGTCGACCGTCGGCAGCTGACAGCAGGAATCGAGCGGCGACCAGAGCGACGGTAGGCACTCAAGCAGACCCTGATGGAGCTGATTGGTCGGACTGGTCAGCTGGACGGGCGCTGAAGCTTCTCAAATCACTTGATCCACTGGTGGTGCGACGGACGGTGCGGAAGTTGCACATTAGACTTTGGCACGCTCCCATTGAACGCATGAAAGAACTTCTTCGAGCAGCAGGAGCTCCTCCTGAGGCTATCGATGTGGTGGCAGCGGTTGTTGATACATGTCCAGTATGCAGACAGTGGCAGCATATTGGAGTGCGACCAATATCTAAGACCAAGATCGTGGTAGACTTCAACTCAGAGGTTGAAGTGGATCTCATGTTTTGGAGTACCCACACAGTGCTGCACCTAGTGGACTGTTGCATCAGATGGTCGGCAGCACTCATCATCGACAGCCGCTCGCCACAAGACATTCTCAACGGGATTTCGCACATATGGATCAGGATCTTCGGCCCCATGCGAGTACTTACGAGTGACAAAGAGGGGGCACTTGACAGTGAGATTGCATCAGCATGGGCAGATCGGTGGAGTATCCAACTCAATCTACGACCTCGAGGAGCACATGCGCGGATAGTGGAACGTCACAATTCTTTCTGGCGAGATGCGATTCACAGAGTTAACAGTCAGATGGAAAGGGATGGCATTGCCTTCCACCACAAGCGATAGTTGATGAATCAGTGTTGGCAAAGAATTGTTTATTGGCGGTGCATGGAGCGACCCCGTACAAAGGACTGTTTGGACGGACGCCCAACATGTTGCGAGATTTCGAACCGAGTTCGGAGACGCAGTTGGCTGACAGCAGCGACGGCTTGGCAGGCATCTCGAGGCGCATACATCGATTACGCGAGGCGGCTATGTCAGCGATCATCCAGGGCACCGCGTCGGACAGGCTATCGAGAGCACTCAACTCTCGGACCAGGCCCGCCGGCGAGCTACTGGAGCTCAAGATAGGTGGCGAAGTGGACATTTACCGCGACCCTCCTAATAAAGATCTCAGCGGCTGGCGTGGACCCGCTGTCGTGACAGATCTCACCCGACTTCGAGAAGGTACGATAGGAGTACGATGGCAAAGCAGGAATATGCAAGTGCGCCTACCTGAAGTTCGACGTGCGGTTGTGCTGTGGACATTATTTGTCGAACCTCATGCGCAGGAGTATTTACGAATGCCTACGGAGTATATCATGAACTTCGCAGAAGGCATTGAGCAAGGCAGTTTGTATTTCGGATGCGTCTTCTCCAGCAAGCATGGCTGGACGATAAGCAAAGATGGTCAACGGTTTCCGGGACCAATGAGAGCAGCGTTTGTAACGGCATCATGTCACTTACAGCTCATGGGACGCATAGGCGTTCGAGTTGGACATGGAGTACGTTATCTTGAGGCGATGCCAGGTATTGAAGGATCAGTGGTTATGTGGTGGCCAGTTAGACGTCGTGAGGACTGGTCTTGGATTCAAATACCGAGCAGTCAGAGAGTATCGTCTTCGTATTTGTTTGGCGACATATGGCCGAACGTACCCTTTCTGCAGTTTATGATTGTCAACGACGACGAAGCTCGACAGGCACGCAGACAGACTCCAGGGGTGGCTCACGTTGGCGGAATGGACGACAACTTCGACCAGCAGGAGGGCTACCTCATGCCTCGATGGAATGGCGTCAAGCGGTCTCTCTCAGAAGGCTCAGATGGCAGCGACAACCCGGCACCACACCTCGCTCCAAGGCTGCCAGATGAAGGCGGTCTCAAGAGAGCACTGACGCCGGGATCCGAGGACAGTGGCAACCCACGTCCTCATGTTTCGCAGCGCCTCTCTGACCACGGTGATGATCATCAAGACGAGATCTCAGACGAGGAGTTCTTCGAGTGCATAGATGAGGAGGCTTTCTGGAGCGGCGTTTGTCAACGAGATCAATCACCGGATGTGCAAATACCTGGGCAATGTTTTCCAGTTCTACCTTGTCAGGCTGATGACAAGTACGACGACAATCTTGAATTGGCCATGGATGCATATGCAGCACTCAACTGTTGTGACGAGGAGGTGTTGGAGGGCTACGTTTTGGTGCATCGTTATGACAACATGGGATGTTACACGGAAGCGGTGATTGAGCGAGAAATGAACATATTAACTCCGGACGAGCTCAAGAAATATGCACGCGACGTGGCCGAAGCATGTCTCTTGGAACTGCAGCGTTGGTGCGGCATGGGCATGTTCAACCGGATGGCACGCAAGACGGCAACTAACTTAGTTGACAGTCGATGGGTGCTCAAATGGAAGCTGATCGGTGGCGTACGCAAGATCAAAGCAAGGTTAACGGTTCGCGGATTTAAAGATCGACAAGCAGAGTCTCTCACTACATTTGCTGGCACAGCATCTAGGTGGGGACAGAGAACGGTGTGCTCGATGGCGACCATGTATCAATGGAAGCTGTGGTCTACTGATATTTCTATGGCATTTCTGAGAGGCAAGACTTTCAAGCAGATCGCCGCCGAGACGGGCACAAAGTTACGATCCATCCAGTGCGAGTTGCCGGCAGGAGCCAATGTTACCTAACAGCGAAGACTGATAGGTTTCTAGTGGGATCAAAAGAGAGCAGCAGATCACTCCACAGGGGGGTCCGGGCAGGTGTTGGGAGTTGCCGGGCGGCAGGTGCCGGGCTCGTTTTTCACCAACAGTCACACACTTCGTGCTCTTCGACTTCCCAGAACTCCATTCCCAGGCCACATTCTCAATACCCGGATGCAACAGTCACACACTTCGTGCTCTTCGAGATCCCAGAACGCCATTCCCGGGCCACATTTTAGAATAACCGGATGCAACAGTCACACACTTCGTGCTCTTCGAGTTCCCAGAACTCCATTCCCGGGCCACATTTTGGATGCCCGGAGCCAACTGTAGGCCACTTCGTGCTCTTCGAGTTCCCAGAACTCCATTCCCGGGCCACATTTTGAATGCCCGGAGCCAACTGTAGGCCACTTCGTGCTCTTCGAGTTCCCAGAACTCCATTCCCGGGCCACATTTTGAATGCCCGGAGCCAACTGTAGGCCACTTCGTGCTCTTCGAGTTCCCAGAACTCCATTCCCGGGCCACATTTTGAATGCCCGTAGCCAACTGTAGGCAACTTCGTGCTCTTCGACTTCCCAGAACTCCCATTCCTGGGCCACATTTTCAGCAGGGGCAAGAGCACGACGAGGAGGAGGACGAGCAAGACCAGGAGGACGAGGACGAGCAGGAGCAGGACGAGGAGCAGGAGGAGCAGGAGAAGAAGGACGAGCAGGAGGAGGAGGAGGACGAGCAGGAGGAGGAGGACGACCAGGAGGAGGAGGACGACCAGGAAGAGGAGGAGGAGGAGGAGAGGAGGAGGAGGAGGAGGAGGAGGAGAGGGAGGAGGAGGAGGAGGAGGAGAGGAGGAGGAGGAGGAGGAGGAGGAGGAGGAGGGAGGAGGAGGAGGAGAGAGGAGGAGGAGAACGGAGGAGGAGGACGAGCCAGGAGGAGGAGGAGGAGGAGGAGGAGGAGGAGGACACCAGGAGGAGGAGGACGAGCAAGACGAGGAGGACGAGAACGAGGACGACCAGGAAGAGGAGGAGGAGGAGGAGGAGGAGGGGAGGGGGAGGACTACCAGGAGGAGGAGGAGGAGGAGGAGGAGGAGGAGAGGAGGAGGAGGACGAGGAGGAGGAGGAGGAGGACGAGGAGGAGGAGGGGGGGGAGAGCACCAGGAGGAGGAGAACGAGGACCACCAGGAGGAGGAGGAGGGAGGAGGAGGAGGAGGAGGAGGAGGAGAGAGCACCAGGAGGAGGAGGACGAGCAAGACGAGGAGGACGAGAACGAGGACGAGCAGGAGGAAGAGGAGGAGGAGGAGGAGGAGGAGCAGGAGAAAGAGGAGGAGGAGGAGGAGGCAGGCTGAGGCTGAGGCTGTGACTGCGACTGCCGTTGCCGCTGCGACTGTCATCGCGAATGCGACTACGACTGCGAGAACAGCAGAATTCGACAACTGGATGTTCATCTGAATCTTAAGGGGAATGCTTTCAGATATGCTTCTACACATCGCTGTTAGGTTGCTTTGCCGGGATAATTTTGCTTAGACAAATTGAAGGTTTCCATGATTTCAGTGAGATCACCGAGGTGCTAGACATGAACAAGCCAGGATTTGGAACTAAAGATGCACCTTGGTCATGGAGTATGGCTCTTACTGAGACTCTAGTTGAAGCACGATGGCAGCCAGCTCGAGCGGACACACAGTTGTATATCAAACATCGCAAGGCAAAGAACGACGACGGCAACTGTCCTATCACGGGTAAACCATACGTTAAGAATGGAGTGGTACCGCTCGGAGTTCTGGCGACGCACGTGGACGATTTCAAAGGAGCTTGTGAGGAAGACACTCGTACGGAGCTGTTTCAGAGGCTGGAAGCCAAATATGGCAAGTGCGAGTTGATCGAGGCACCCTTTGAGTGCGTTGGTATTCAGCATCGACAGGATCCAAAGACTATGGAGTGCACTATGGACCAGAATCATTATGTGACGCAGTTGAAACCAATACCTACAACAATGTTTGAGAAGCAAAATGACACTGATAAGGCGAACGATGAGCAGGTCAGTTTATACATGTCTTCGTTGGGTGGTGTTGCTTGGATGGTTCTTACACGAGCAGATATTGTGGTATATGTTGGTAAGTTGCAACGCAATATGAAGGATGTGAAGATATCGGATTTGAAGGACCTCAACAAAGTATTGAAATGGATAAAACGAGTTCCTTCCACGATTCACTTTAGCAGACCGTCATCACCACTATGCATGACAATTATTGCAGACAGTGCGTATCGTGTGGATGATGTGGATTGTTTGGCATTAAGAGCAGCAATTATCGGTTTGTGTGAAGTACGAGGTTCAACGCCACCAGGATGTTTTCATGTTTGGGAGTATTTCTCAAGAAAGCAGGCGAAGGTAAATCGTGGCACGTTCAGTGCAGAATTCAACAATGCGATCGAGGCCACGGAGTACGGTATGCTACTGAATGGATTCATGACGGAGTGGTTGCGTGGTGCACAATCGGCGGTGTCATTGTATGCGGCAGTTGATGGCCCTTGTGGACTTGATCTTCACTTGGTGTTGGATGCCCACTCGGTGTTCGCTGCGGTTACGGCTCAGGAGATATCGACCCCGACAGAGAGACAACTAATATATGGAGTGCGAGCGCTGCGTGAGCATCTTGAAGCTAAACGTCTCAGTACGATTCATCGAGTGGATACACGTGACATGTTGTGTGATGCGTTGACAAAACGTGGAGTGCCGAGGTCGTCGATCCTGGAGGCTTTCTCAACGGGCAGATGGAGGATATCAATAAGAGAACAGTTACACTCCTGGAGCTGCCCAGACAGATCGACGAAGTCGACCTCGGCGTGAACGCAGGATATGTCTTTGAGGTAGGATGTTTATCTTTTCGCGGCTTGTCTCTTCGAGATCGGCCGCTCTTTCGTCCCGGACGGGGACTTCATGATGTACGAGTATGTCATCATGTTCTGGTCCTCCTCAGCGCCTGCCTGATGTTCTATGCGGACGTCATCTAGGCTCAGGCGGGCCTGCGATGATGAGGAGTGATACCAGAGTCGCAATGCAGCAGATAGCACGTATGCCTCTCTCTCTTGTATGTTATGTGTGTGTAGTGTAGGGCCCCGACCGCCGTAAACGTTTGACTCAAGGACGCGTCCAGGTTTACTGTTTCCTTTGCATGTACTGACAAAGGTATCCCATATTTCTCTCTTCTATCTCACCATTGCCAGGGTCAATCGACCCCCCCTTGGGCTTCGCCTCCTCGCCCTCGTGGTCTGTATCCCCCCCCTCCTCTGCCCTTCCTGCTCCCTCCTCCCTGGCTCGGTGCGGGCTCGAGGTCTTCAGCCGCTCGCATCTTCGGGCGCGCCGCGCCCCCGGGAGCCGCATGCACGCCGGCGGCCCCGGCGGGGCGGACTGGACATGGACGTGAACGTTCGCGTGTTGCACATCGCGGAGGACGCCGAGCGCGTCCTCTTCGGGGCCGGCTGCGCCTACCTGCTGCTCGGCGTCTGCGCGGCGCTGCGGTCGAGCGCGCGGACCTCGGGCCTGCCGCAGTGGCTCGCGGCGCTGCTGAGGCGGGCCCGGCGGGCCCCGGAGCCCGGCAAGGAGGACGGGGGCTCGGACGTCGCAGAGCAGGAGCATCAAGCAGTGGCGAAGCGTCCTGGCTCGCCTGTAGGCCCACCCAAGAATGTTCTAAGAACTTTTTGTGGTCTGCGCGAGATGTCCTTAGAACATTTCTGGCTGGGACTGTCTTGTTCTAGCACATCGGGCGTCTGTTCTAAGACCATTGTTTCTGTTCTCAGAACGTTTTGGGTTCTAAGAAGATTTCGTGGTAGGCCGATAGAAATGCCGGGACGGTCGGTCCCTGTTCAAGAGCAGGGGCAGCGTCTGGGGGGGGGGCTCAGGGGGTGGGCGCGTCGACTCCCTATCTCCCATGGATCGCCGATGGGGGCCCGACAGCCCACCCTGCCTGAGGGCGAGCAGGTCTGCCATCGGAAGCCTATCGCCGACCTGTCCGCAACGTGTCGCCGATGTCAGGTCGATGTCTCCCCCCCTGAGCCGTTACCCCTCTAACGTTGTCCCTCGCAGGAGCTCAAGAAGAAAAAGTTGAAGCTGGCAAAGCAGCTGCTGGCACATGCGCACTTCGGTGGTATGGTCTCGATCGCAGCCCAGTGGTTCGGCGGCACTCTGCCCACATCTTTTTTGCAGAAGGGCTGCTCACTCGCAAACTCTGTAATTTTGATGGTCTTATGGATCGCACCGTCCTCAGTCACACAAGAGTCTGTCGACTGGATATACTCGGCGATGATGGCTATTCTGAGCTTCACAGTGTCTCCTCTTGCAGTTTATGCAGACACAGTCTTGGTTTTTTCCAATGCTACCTGGGTCGTGGCTCTTGGTTTGAGTGTCGTGAATTTGAAACCATGGCTGAATGCGTGCTGGATATTTGCGATCAACGCGATGGCTTGCTTCAATCTTGCTGTTGGTGAGCGAGGCTGTGACGAGTGTGCCAGCGCCGACCCTTTTAGAGGGGCGCTGCAACTTTTAACGATTTCCGTCCTTTCTGTACTTTGCTTGGCAGCTGTTGATAGATTGTTGCATCAGCTGACGCAGCTGGAGCTCGATGCCTATTCCTCGCGCAACGAGCTGGCCGCCGCCCAGTCCGTACTGCGGAGCGTTTGCGACGTGGTCGTGGAGGTGGACGACATGCTACGGCTCAGAATGGACTCGCCAGAGTTGCGGAACATGCTGTTTCTCAACCAGAACCGGTCCCTGCAGCACGAGGACGTGCGCAACTTCCTGGCGTCTGCCGAGGACGGCGCCAAGTTCCACGAGCACACCACGTCCACCGGACAGCCAGGGGGCGAGCAGCCACGCCTGAGCGTCGCCTTCCACGTTTCCATGAGGGACAGTGCCTGGATCACGCTGGAGGTCGAGGTCTTCGTGGTGCGATTCTCGAACAGGGAGGGGCAGGATTCGTACCTGGTGGGCATCCGCGAGCAGTCCGACTCGGAGCTCCGCGGAGGCAGCTGCCAGCGCGAGCCGAGGCGGGGCCTCGGCCCCGCCGCGCTGGCGCCGACGATCACGCGCGGCGTGCCGAAGCGTGAGGCGGCCGAGCAGGGTGCTGAGGCCCGGCTCGCCCGCTCGGTCTCGTCCTCGTCGGTCGGCAGCTCGTCCTACGAGGTCCTGCAGGGTGCCGAGCTCAGCGCCTGGGTGGATCTGATGAGCCCCGAGTGGCAGATCGTGGGCGTCACCGACGCGCTCAAGCAGTGCATAGGGCTCGCGGAGGATCGGCGCGAGCGAAGCGGGTACGGAAAGATTGGGTGCAATGCCCAGCAGCAGTTCCTGTTCCTTTTGATCAGGACTCGCTGTCCGCGCCGCCGCGGCCTGTGCCCACTCGAGACAGAAGGTCGCCTGCCCAACAGCGGCCGCTGCTGGTTTGGGACAGCATGTGTTGTTGGGCATTGTGCCCTTTTTTGTCCGTGCCCATTTCGGGCGTCCAAAGAGGAGGAGGTCGATTTCCTCCCGCTGGTGTCGGGCGGCCAACGGGAAAAGTTGATCTCGTTCGTGCAGGATCTGCACTTCCACAATCCAGGCGGGGACGCCCCCACCACCTTCGAGGAGCCCCTCCACTTCCGCACCTTGCACATGCATCGCCTGAACCTCCGCATGCGCGCGTCCCTGGGGCTGGACTGGCTCCCCGCCCCCAGCCAGACGCCGGAGGCCTCGCACGTGATTCGCATGAGCCTCGGCGAGGTCAGCTGGCTCAGCGGCGGCCGACGCAGCAGCCGCGGGAGGCGGGCGCCCCGCAGATCCCCTGGCGCCTTGCGGGGCGCGACGACCTGATAGCTCTCGGCACGGCAGGCACAAGCAGATACACATATATACATATATAAAGTGTGTTCCCCAGCCACACACATATATACGTATATGTATGTACAGCTATACCTATACAATCATGTGTGTATCTTTATATGTGTATATTTGTATGAGTATTATGTATACATATATATACATACATATATATATATATATATAATATAATATATATATATATATATATATTCATATTCATATATTTATACATACATATATCGTCATACATATATGCATTCCTATATATATATATATGCATGTATATGTATCCCCGTGCACGAGGCCCAGGCGCCCGGGGCCCTCACAGGCGGGCATGGGAGGACCGGGGCTTCCCAGACCGCTCCCAGAGCACCCCGGAGCGGCCCTGGAGCTCCCAGACTACCCCAGAGAGCTCCCAGAAGCTCTCGGGGACTTCAACAAGCCCCTCCAAGAAAGCCCAGATAACCCCAATTTGGCCCAAGATGGGTTCGAGAACGCAAAGACACACCCCAAGAGGCCTTCAATAGGCCTCAAGAGAGCTCCGAGAAGCCTCCCGAGAGAGCCCGAAGAGGCCCAAATCATTGTTTTTCAATTTGTTTGTTTTCTGTTTTTCGGGTTCTCGGGTTTCGGACCTTCCACGCTCCAGGACGACCGACGACGCCCCCAAGACCGCCCCAAGACCGCCGAAGAGGCCCCCGAAAGAGTCCCGAGACGGCACCAGGGAGTTCGACGGCCCAGATGGCCCAGGACGGCCCAGATGGCCCCAAAGTGGCCTCAGATGGCCCAACATTGCAAATACACAGCCCAAGAGGTCTTCAAGAGGACTGAATGATTTTCATGTGTTTTTTTTTAATGTTTTTCCGTTTCTCGCGTTTTCGACCTTCCCACGCTCCAGGACGACCGACGACGCCCCCACGACCGCCCCAAGACCGCCGAAGAGGCCCCGAAAAGAGCCCCGAGACGGCAGGAGTTCGAACATTGCCCAGGAGGAGCCCCAGACGGCCCAAGAGAGCCCCAGGTCAGGCCCAAGCTGGGCCACAGAGCGCGAGCGGGAGGCGCCAAGCCGCTCCAAGACGGCCCAGATGGCCCCAAAGTGGCCTCAGATGGCCCAACATGGCAAATACACACACAGCCCAAGAGGTCTTCAAGGAGACTCAATGATTTTCATGTGTTTTTTAATGCTTTTCCGTCTCTCGCGTTTTCGACCTTCCCACGCTCCAGGACGGCCGACGGCGCCCCCGAGACCGCCCCAAGACCGCCGAAGAGGCCCCGAAAAGAGCCCCGAGACGGCAGGAGTTCGAACATTGCCCAGGAGGAGCCCCAGACGGCCCAAGCCAAGAGAGCCAGGTCAGGCCCAAGCTGGGCCACAGAGCGCGAGCGGGAGGCGGCAAGGCGATCCAAGACGGTCCAGATGGCCCCAACGTGGCCTCAGATAGGCCCAACACGGCAAATACACAGCCCAAGAGGTCTTCCAGACGCCCCAAGAGAGCTCCGAGAGGCGTCTCGAGAGAGCCCGAAGAGGTCGAAGTCCTGTATTTTCGATATAATGTTTTCAATGTTGTTCGCTTTCTCGCATTCTCGAGCTTCCACCCCAACTCGATTTCGTTTCCTCAGCGTGGTCCTATTTTCAATCCCGTTTTCGTCATGGCATCATTGGTGTTCTTCTTGGACAGAGCTGTGAAGCTCATCCCCATCCTGCTCCTCCACACACCCTCCTGCTTCCTCTCCGTTGTCTCGTCCTCGTCATTCGTTTCCTCCCATTTGCTTGTCACATTCGTCATCAGCGCCCAACAGTCAAGACGCTGAAACTAGGACCGCTTTGGGTTCGGAAGGGGTACGTTGTTCCCCAGGACATTCCGTGGTTGTTCCTGTGGCCCTCTTCGTGCGCCTAGCTTCTTTTAGTGCCAGAGTGGGGCTTCGTTCCTAATTAAGGCCTCCTTACTGCAGCAGCTTGACTGTACTTGTACCGGAGGGGAGACAAGCGACACCACCACCACGTGTGTGCCACCTCCGGTAGGGCGATGCACGATGCCTCCCCGAGCTGGAAATTGGAGAAGGACTGGGCTCGACGCTGCCAGGGAGGACCATGGCTGATTGCGATAGTTCTGGAGGTGTTATTTGCTCGCTCTTCCTCGATACAAACTCCGCTCAAAGCCAGTCCCAAACCCTGTCCTGGGCGTCATCCGGTACGCAGACATTCCAAGAACTGCAAGTCACGAGGGTGGATCGTTCAAGCGAAAAGACGCTCGTTCGAGCGAAAAGGTAATCCGTTCAAGCGAAAACCAACCGAGCGAAAACCAATCCAGAGCAGCAGAGAGCAGCAGAGAACAGCAGAGAACAGCAGAGAGCAGCAGAGAGCAGCAGAGAACAGCAGAGAACAGCAGAGAGCAGCAGAGAGCAGCAGAGAGCAGCAGAGAGCAGCAGAGAACAGCAGAGAGCAGCAGAGAGCAGCAGAGAGCAGCAGAGAACAGCAGAGAACAGCAGAGAGCAGCAGAGAGCAGCAGAACAGCAGAGAACAGCAGAGAGCAGCAGAGAGCAGCAGAGAACAGCAGAGAACAGCAGAGAGCAGCAGAGAGCAGCAGAGAAGCAGCAGCAGAGAGCAGCAGCAGAACAGCAGAGAGCAGCAGCAGAACAGCAGAGAGCAGCAGCAGAACAGCAGAGAACAGCAGCATAACAGCAGAGAGCAGCAGAGAACAGCAGACAGCAGAGCACAGCAGAGAGCAGCAGAGAGCAGCAGCAGACAGCAGAGAGCAGCAGCAGAACAGCAGAGAACAGCAGAGAGCAGCAGAGAGCAGCAGAGAGCAGCAGAGAACAGCAGAGAACAGCAGAGAGCAGCAGAGAGCAGCAGAGAGCAGCAGAGAACAGCAGAGAACAGCAGAGAGCAGCAGAGAACAGCAGAGAACAGCAGCAGAGAGCAGCAGAGAACAGCAGAGAACAGCAGAGAGCAGCAGAGAACAGCAGAGAACAGCAGAGAGCAGCAGCAGAGAGCAGCAGAGAGCAGCAGCAGAACAGCAGACAGCAGCAGCAGAACAGCACAGCAGAACAGCAGAGAGCAGCAGAGACAGCAGCAGAACAGCAGAGAGCAGCAGAGAGCAGCAGCAGAACAGCAGAGAGCAGCAGAGAGCAGCAGCAGAAACAGCAGAGAGCAGCAGCAGAACAGCAGAGAGCAGCAGCAGAACAGCAGAGAGCAGCAGCAGAACAGCAGACAGCAGCAGCAGAACAGCAGACAGCAGCAGCAGCAGCAGAGAGCAGCAGCAGAACAGCAGACAGCAGCAGCAGAACAGCAGAGAGCAGCAGCAGAACAGCAGAGAACTCCAGAAATCATGGTTCCCTCCATCCTCGGGGCCGCCGTGGGCCCCAGGGGCGCCAGCCAGAGCTGGGAACCACGATTTCGGGCTTTTCTGGCCTGGATCTCTCCAAAATCATGGTTCCCGCCATCCTCGGGGCCGCCGTGGCCCCAGGGGGCGCCAGCCAGAGCTGGGAACCACGATTTCGGGTTTTTCCGGCCTGGATCTCTCCAAAATCATGGTTCCCGCCATCCTCGGGCCGCCGTGGGTCCCAGGGGCGCCAGCCAGAGCTGGGAACCACGATTTCGGGCTTTTCCGGCCTGGATCTCTCCAAAATCATGGTTCCCGCCATCCTCGGAGCCGCCGTGGGTCCCAGGGGCGCCAGCCAGAGCTGGGAACCACGATTTCGGGCTTTTCCGGCTTGGATCTCACCAAAATCATGGTTCCCTCCATCCTCGGAGCCGCCGTGGGTCCCAGGGGCGCCAGCCAGAGCTGGGAACCGCGATTTCGGGTTTTTCCGGCCTGGATCTCTCCAAGCCGCCGTGGGCCCCAGGGGCGCCAGCCAGAGCTGGGAACTACGATTTCGGGCTTTTCCGGCCTGGATCTCTCCAAAATCATGGTTCCCGCCATCCTCGGGGCCGCCGTGGGCCCAGGGGCGCCAGCCAGAGCTGGGAACCACGATTTCGGGCTTTTCCGGCCTGGATCTCTCCAAAATCATGGTTCCCGCCATCCTCGGGGCCGCCGTGGGTCCCAGGGGCGCCAGCCAGAGCTGGGAACCACGATTTCGGGCTTTTCCGGCCTGGATCTCTCCAAAATCGTGGTTCCCGCCATCCTCGGGGCCGCCGTGGGCCCCAGGGGCGCCAGCCAGAGCTGGGAACCACGGCTTTTCCGGCCTGGATCTTTCCAAAATCGTGGTTCCCGCCATCCTCGGGGCCGCCGTGGGTCCCAGGAGCGCCAGCCAGAGCTGGGAACCACGATTTCGGGCTTTTCCGGCCTGGATCTCTCCAAAATCATGGTTCCCGCCATCCTCGGGGCCGCCGTGGGCCCCAGGGACGCCAGCCAGAGCTGGGAACCACGATTTCGGGCTTTTCCGGCCTGGATCTCTCCAAAATCATGGTTCCCCCCCCCCGCCCGTGCCATCCTCGGGCGCCGTGGGTCCCAGGGGCGCCAGCCAGAGCTGGGAACCACGATTTCGGGTTTTTCCGGCCTGGATCTCTCCAAAATCATGGTTCCCGCCATCCTCGGGGCCGCCGTGGGTCCCAGGGGCGCCAGCCAGAGCTGGGAACCACGATTTCGGGCTTTTCCGGCTTGGATCTCTCCAAAATCATGGTTCCCGCCATCCTCGGGGCCGCCGTGGGTCCCAGGGGCGCCAGCCAGAGCTGGGAACCACGATTTCGGGCTTTTCCGGCCTGGATCTCTCCAAAATCATGGTTCCCGCCATCCTCGGGGCCGCCGTGGGCCCCAGGGGCGCCAGCCAGAGCTGGGAACCACGATTTCGGGCTTTTCCGGCCTGGATCTCTCCAAAATCGTGGTTCCCGCCATCCTCGGGGCCGCCGTGGGTCCCAGGGGCGCCAGCCAGAGCTGGGAACCACGATTTCGGGCTTTTCCGGCCTGGATCTCTCCAAAATCGTGGTTCCCGCCATCCTCGGGGCCGCCGTGGGTCCCAGGGGCGCCAGCCAGAGCTGGGAACCACGATTTCGGGCTTTTCCGGCCTGGATCTCTCCAAAATCATGGTTCCCGCCATCCTCGGGGCCGCCGTGGGCCCCAGGGGCGCCAGCCAGAGCTGGGAACCATGATTTCGGGCTTTTCCGGCCTGGATCTCTCCAAAATCATGGTTCCCGCCATCCTCGGGGCCGCCGTGGGTCCCAGGGGCGCCAGCCAGAGCTGGGAACCATGATTTCGGGCTTTTCCGGCCTGGATCTCTCCAAAATCATGGTTCCCGCCATCCTCGGGGCCGCCGTGGGTCCCAGGGGCGCCAGCCAGAGCTGGGAACCACGATTTCGGGCTTTTCCGGCCTGGATCTCTCCAAAATCATGGTTCCCGCCATCCTCGGGGCCGCCGTGGGTCCCAGGGGCGCCAGCCAGAGCTGGGAACCACGATTTCGGGCTTTTCCGGCCTGGATCTCTCCAAAATCATGGTTCCCGCCATCCTCGGGGCCGCCGTGGGCCCCAGGGGCGCCAGCCAGAGCTGGGAACCACGATTTCGGGCTTTTCCGGCCTGGATCTCTCCAAAATCATGGTTCCCGCCATCCTCGGGGCCGCCGTGGGCCCAGGGGCGCCAGCCAGAGCTGGGAACCACGATTTCGGGCTTTTCCGGCCTGGATCTCTCCAAAATCATGGTTCCCGCCATCCTCGGGGCCGCCGTGGGCCCCAGGGGCGCCAGCCAGAGCTGGGAACCACGATTTCGGGCTTTTCCGGCCTGGATCTCTCCAAAATCATGGTTCCCGCCATCCTCGGGGCCGCCGTGGGCCCCAGGGGCGCCGGCCAGAGCTGGGAACCACGATTTCGGGTTTTTCCGGCCTGGATCTCACCAAAATCATGTCCCGCCATCCTCGGGGCCGCCGTGGGCCCCAGGGGCGCCAGCCAGAGCTGGGAACACGATTTCGGGCTTTTCCGGCCTGGATCTCTCCAAAATCATGGTTCCCGCCATCCTCGGGGCCGCCGTGGGCCCCAGGGGCGCCAGCCAGAGCTGGGAACCGCGATTTCGGGCTTTTCCGGCCTGGATCTCTCCAAAATCATGGTTCCCGCCATCCTCGGGGCCGCCGGGGGTCCCAGGGGCGCCAACCAGAGCTGGGAACCACGATTTCGGGCTTTTCCGGCCTGGATCTCTCCAAAATCATGGTTCCCGCCATCATGGTTCCCAAATCATGGTTCCCGCCATCTTCTGGGCTGCCGTGGGTTCTTTTCGCGCGCGCGCGCGCCCAGCGGATTTCTTTCGAACGGCCCGCAGTTTTCGCGCGAATCGATTTCGCGCGGACGGCGGACCCTCGTCACGAGTCACAGGTGCGTGACTGGAGGCGACAGGCACGGCTGGCTTCCATTTCCTAGCTCAGGCCGTGCGCGACGAACACCCGCAGTCGTTGAAGTTCGGGAGTGTAGAGCTCAGAGTCGTCCATTGGCAAATCCTGCTCATCCTCGCTCGTCCGCCTGCTTCCTCACTGGCTGCTGCTGCTTCTCCTCCGCCTCCTTTTTCACTTACTCTTCTTTATCCGCATCGCAGCATGTCCAGGGCCCCCCGAAGTGCACTGATTTGTCTTCCGGCCATTTCGGGCCTGGCGGGGTGCGCCAAAACGTCAAAGGGGGCCGAGAGACGTCCAATAGGGCAATAGGGCGCCAAGATGGCCCAAGAGCGCTCCAAGAGAGCCCAAGACCGCACAAGAGCGTTTCAAAATTGGTCCAGCACGGCCTGAAGACAGCCCAAGAGGGCTTCAAGATGGCCAAGATGCCCTCAAAAGGGCTCCCACGAGGCACTCAGAAGGCGAAACAAGTAGATGTTCTCAATGGTTTTTGAAAGTTGTTCGTGTTCTCGCTGTTTCGTGCTTCCGACGGTTCAAAACAGCCTGCGAGGCCCCGGAAAGCAGCTCAGGACGGCCCACCAGGCACCCAAAGAAGGCGCCACGACGGCGCAACATAGAGCCCCAAGACGGCCCAAAGAGTGCCCCCAAGAGGCCCCAGAGGCACCCAAGATATCCCCAAGAGGGCCCCAAGGCGGCCCGCCATTTTTGGCTCAAGCTGGCTCTGACTGCATCTCGCAAGCGCTCATCATAGTTGCCCGTCACCAGGCGGACCCCGCGACCAGGCCCCTGTGGCCCGAGGCGGCCCACTTCTCCATAACTCCCCCCTCCTCCTCCTCCTCCTCCTCCTCCTCCTCCTCCTCCTCCTCCTTCTCCTCCCTCCCTCCCTCCCTCCCTCCCTCCCTCCCTCCCTCCCTCCCCCCCTCCCTCCCTCCCCCCTCCCTCCCTCCCTCCCTCCCTCCCCCCCTCCTTCGTGGGCCCGGGGTCCGGGACTCACTGCGGGCCCTCGGGGGGCTCTCGGAGGGCCCGGAGGCGCTCCTGCAGGCAGTCCAGCAGGCTTGCGAGACGGTTCAATAGCGCGTCAGGACGCCCAAGATGGCTTCAAGACGGCCCGAGAGGCTCCCCAAGCCCTTCAAGAGGGCTCCAGGAGGACACTTATGAGGGCCGCAAGAAGCGCACATCGCCCCAATTCCTCGGGGAAGGCGTCTATCTTTGGCATATTCGTTTTTTATTCGTAGCGTCCACGACGGCCTCAGAGAACTCCAAAATCGCCGCAAGACATCCCAACAAGGCCTCCAAGATGGCCCAAGAAGCCCCCAGGATCGCCCCACGACGTCCCACAGAGCCCTCCAAGACAGCCTCCGTAGGCGCCTGTGGATCCCAGAGCGCTCTGAGACAGTCCAAGAGGCCCACAAGACACCCCACTCCGCACCCCTCCCAGCTCCTCCCAGATCGTTCCCATTCCTCCCCATCCCTGCGCACTCCAGGCAAGTGTGCGCGAGGCGGTTGCGTCTCTGGAGTCTCTGGCTGCGAGGTCCTGCCAGTAGATACCTACGTGCACGACCACCCTTCGGGTAATCAGGAGGTTGTGTGTGCGGTGGTGGGGAGGAGGAAGGGGGACCAACTGGAGTTACAACATGGCATTGCATCGCATAGCAGAGCATAGCAGAGCATCGTTTTGCAACGCACAGCACAGCATAGAAGAGCATAGCGTAGCACGTCATAGCATAGCAAAGCATAGCATAGCATCGCATCGCATCGCATCGCATATAATAGCATATCATCGCATGGTACAGTATGGCGTAGCATACCATAGCAAAGCATCGTATCGCATCGCACAGCATAGAACCGCATCGCATCACACCACATAGTTTAGCATCGCATTGATAACATAGCGTAGCATTGTACAGCATGGCATAGCATAGCATAGCACAGCATCGCATAGCACCAGACACGACGGGACACCGCGCGACACCGCGGGACACCCCCATGCCACCGAATGCCAACCGGGGGGGACACCGCGGGACACCCCGGGTCCACCGTTGGCCAGCCGGGAGGCACAGCAAAATGTGGTTCGGTTTTGCCGTAAGCCTTAAGCACAGCTGGTTCATTCCTCTCGCCCGCCGACGCAGCTTCGCGCCTCGCCCACACGCGCGACACGAACACGAAACCGAAAACGATTTCCTGGCGGGGGGTCTCGTGTTCACTTCGATCTCTTTCCCAACCTCGGATTCTATCACACCACGGGACACCCCCGGGCCACTGCTGGCCAACCGGGGGGCGCAGCAAAAGTTGGCCCGGTTTTGCCTTAAGCACGGCGGGTACATTCCTCTCGCCCGCCGACGCAGCTTCGCCTCACCCTCACGTACGACACAAACACGAAACCGAAAACGATTTCTTGGCGGGGGGCCTCCTGTTCACCTCGATCTCTTTCCCAACCTCGGATTCGATCTGCTTGCTGCGGAGGCAATCGTTTGTTTCGCTCCGCCTGGCCCCTCCTTCCCCCCTCCTAGGGCCCGAAGTCGGCCCAAGAGGCCCCAAAAATGGCCCCGGAGTTTCTGGAGTCCGCCCAAGGGGGTTCCAAGAAATCCCGACATGATTTCAAGAAAGGGCAGGGCCAAAAGAATCCGCTGGGCCGTCTTTGGACGGGCTTGGGGCGTCTTGCGGCCGTTTTGAGGCAGTCTCTGGCTCAGGGCGCCGTGGAGCCGTGGAGCAAAGTGCAGAGGGCGCGAGTTTGTGCGGATGTGCGCGGCAGGGGGCGTCACTCCCAGAGAACAGCAGAAACATTCCCCGAAAGCCGACAAGCGCTCTCACGCGGCCCCAACGTGTCCCCAGGGGTCCACGGGATCTTAAATTTAAGATCCCATGTTTTTGTCGCTTCTATAGAACATTGCATTTTGACTACATGAGTAATAACTTGGCCACATGTGGGTGGATACAGGCAAATCCTATGGGGAGTTGGGCAGATTATCAGTTTTCTTCGGAGACTTGCGAGCCCTCGTTTGCGACGTGGGACCATTGAGCCATCTTCGAGCCGAACATCGCACAACCATGCCCCGAATGACATAACACGTGATCAAGCAGTCTTTTCGGGCAGACACAGCAGCGTTTCGGAGTCGACCTCCCGCGCCAAATGCTGCCTCGAAGTTCGGTTGCATAGTTTTTGCGCCTAGATGTTTGAACGACTCACTTCTGGCCTTTCGTTTCACTGTTGTTTCGCTCTCGAGGCCGCCCCCAGGTCTCAAGACCTGGAGGCCGAGCAACTCGCTTTATCGCCTTCGAGGCCTGCCCTCGGCGAGTCGTTAGTTTGGACTTGGGCCCAGATTGCAAAAAGGCTTCCGCCCCAAGCGCAGAGGAGGTCCAATCACCCTGGATTGCGGCATCCAGGCCCAGGCGCATCGCCCCCCCCCCCCCCCCCCCCAGTCGGAGCGCGATGCTTTCTGGGAGTGGGCCCTTCGAGGCGCTAGATGGATGCCGTGGGGCAAGCTCCGTCCCACAAGATGGGCCTACGGTAATTTTCAGGGCGTGCGGCACATTCTCTAGTAGTGCCCGCCTCCTTGGATCAGGCCACGGCGTGCGCTGCGCCGCAACCGCTGGTTAACAACGGGGCGGAAACATACGAAAATCCTGTTCCTTTTTCCTCCCTCCTCCCCTCTCCTCCATCACGTTTCCTTCCTCCCTCTTCCCTCGTCCGTCGCCCCTCGTATTCATCATCCTCTTCCTGGTGCCCCTCCTCATCGATCCTCCTTCCCTCTTCCTCCCTCCCCAATTTGGGGTTGATATTTGCTTCGCGCGCTCGCGGGGTCCCTTTCGTGAGTTTGTTGTTGTACCCCCTTCGTTTGAGTGCCAGGGGGCATATTGGAGCTACGTGCCCTCGCTTGAGCATCCCATTCGTTTGATTACCCCTTCGTTTGAGCCCCCCCTTCGTTTGAAAACAAGTGAGCGCGCGGTGTCAGAATATGTATCGCGCCCTCTTTCATTGCAGCGTCGCCTTCTACGTGTAATTCAGTAGGGGGCAGGGGGCGATGGGGGGCACGGCAGGGCTGGGCAACCGCCGTCGTTGGTTCATGATACATTGGCTCCTATACGCTACATCGCAAGCGCAATGCGTTTTACAGCGACGGGGCCGTCACGCGCGAAGCTTCCAGTCTACATTTGGATTATGCCTATGTGTGTGTGGGGGGGGGTACCGCGATGGACTCCGCGGTCCCAGCGCGGCCGCCACTGCGGCGGGGAAGCCCCCTCCATGCCTGATCGTGCCCGCAGTGGTGCGCGGGCGGAAGGGGGGGGGCACTCGGGGGCGGCACCTATGCCGCGCCCGAGCGCGGGGCAGATTACCACCCTGCATGGTGGACATCCGTGCGATGTCGGGGTGGCCGCGGGGGCAGAGGGGGGTAGGGTGCGGCTGGGAGGCACCCAAAGGGGTGGCGGAGTGGCGGGAGCTTTTGAAGTTGGTAGGAAGCAAGTGTGGAACGGGCGCACAGACCCCGAGCTTGTGCGTCGCCCTTCTCCACGTGCGATTCTTCATCGTGTTCCGTCCCCCTCCCCCTCGTCCCCCAGTCCTTTCCCCCTTCCCCTCGTCTTCCTCCCATCCTCCTTCTTCCTCCACCTCTTCCTCGTCCTCCTCCTCCCCCCCCTCCTCCTCCCCCCCTCCTCCTCCGTCTCTTCCCCCCCTCCTCCTCGTTCTCTTCCTCCCCCTCCTCCTCCTCCTCCTCCTCCTCCTCCTCCTCCTCCTCCTCCTCCTCTTCCTCCTCCTCCTCCTCCTCCTCCCCCTCCTCCTCCTCCTCCTCCTCCTCCTCCTCCTACCCCCCCTCCCAAGTCAGCCAATGGATCGCTTGTTTTGTGTGCCAGTCCCTGGCGCCGCTAACCAACGCACACATTGCGCAACAGAGCCTTCGCAGACGGCGCCCCAAGGATTTGCGAAGGAGTGGACGATTGAGGGTGATTATGACGTTACCTTCACCTTGCGTTCGGTAGCGATAGAGGTTGTGAATGGGAAAGAGGAACGCAAGTTGACCTAGCTGCGTCTCCGTTTGGAGCCCTCTCGATTAAACACCTCGCTGAATTTGACAAGGGCCAGTGTCTCAATTCGAGCTTGGTGGCACAGCCTCAGTACTCTCTTCAAGTCTTTGTTTCGACCTTCGTCGGCAAAGGTTTGGTAGGCCAACAGTGCCCCCAAGAATGTTGACCTCAGTACGCCATGCAACATCAGGTGAGACTTCGGCACGTGCAGCTCAAGAACAGTGCCGATGGCGAGGAACTTTTTCGAACTGCTCAAAAGCTCTTGTGCCTGCGACGCGCTCACATGCAGACCATCCTCCCTGAAACGCTTGAGCGCTGACATAAACTCGAGAAGAAGCTTGCCTGCCCTAAGGTAGAGTGGGCCCTGGGGCCCGAGCCTTGCCAAATGCACCTCCAGAGCAGACACTAAGAACATCGCAAATCCAAACGTCTCCATTGCTTTCAGCTTGAGAGCGTGCGATGCTGAAGTGCCAAGCATTTTCACTGTTAAATCAGAGACGCGGGTGATAGGACACGCTGGGTCCTCTTCGTTTCTTGAGTACCAAGTGAATAGCTCGCTCCTCAAACACAACACGCTCACAAGCTGCGACTCCTCTAAAGTTGCGCACTGTCCCCACGCCTTTGTCATCAAGAGCCAGACTGCCTCTCTTGCCCAGGTATGCAACGATCCAAGGTGGTATGTATGTAAAAGGTCTATGGCTATACAGCGGACTGGGGTAAGGTCGAGATCTTCGTCCCAGAGGGCGCATCTGTGCTGCGTGAGCGACTCTCGGGATCTCCTCCAGAATAAAACTTTGGAAGGGAACGTAACAATCTCTTCAAACTTGCTAATATCACCAAGGTAGATGCACGGCTCTAGTCTGTCCCCCGTCCGAAGATCGGCACCACCCTCGGATATGTCAGCCGTGAGGGCCCTCCCTCTAGCCCCGTAGGATCTCTGGTCATAATGCAAGAGCGGTGCGATCTTTGCATGCAAGGCTGGCGTGAGATCAACCTCAATCTCGCAAAGTCTAGTCGCTCGCTCAAAGTCGGCATCGGTGTTTACGTGCCACGGTGCCTCCAGGGCAGATACCCCTTCGTGGTTGAAGAGCTCTTCGCTGGTAGATGCCGAACAACAGAAACATGGCCTCATACCTGATGCATGAGATGGGAACCCAAACCGTTCGCAGAACTCGGCCCAGTCCCCTTTTAAGAACAATATAACGGCTTGAAGTGTTAAACGAGTGCTTGCTGCATCCCTCCTGGAAGCATCATGGTCGCCAAACTCCGCGCCGTCGTGCCGACGGCGAGGGTGGACGCCACTTGCCAATATCTGGAAGCTCCAGTGCAAAAGTGTTAAAATTGGGTAGTACGTGCAGTAGCCTTTGCAGCCGCACTTGCACACGATTCTTTTTCGGACCAGCCCAATCAATTGCTTTTTATGCGTTACCGTCTCTTCGAGCCAGATCCCCACAACACTATCCGTTAAATTGTAAGGGGCTCCGTCCATGTACATGGCAAGCGGAAGTACTGGCGAGCAGTTTCTCCGAACAACGGGATTCTCTCTGTAGCATGGAGGAAATGTGGTGTCTTCGATGTTTTCCGTGAGCTTAAGCATCAGACTAGGATCTTCCTCAACCCATTGTTGCACAACTTCGTGTGGCGGCAAGAATGGGATTTCACCGACGGTCCTTGTGATGTCGTCTTTTCGGTATTGTGGAGTTGGCACATGATAGTGTTTGGAGTGGTGCTGGTCTAGCCCCATAGCTCGATCCAGGTATCGCTGGTAATGGCCAGTGCTGCAACCAGGCTTCATCCCATAGCTCTTGATTTGCTCCCCAGCCATTCCAGCTCTCTCGCCCCAAAACCACAACTCACAAAAAAACCTTTTGCTGATATTGACGATGTTAGGTACATGTCCACAAGAATATCCAAGAATTCACCTGCTGCCGCAACCTTGTCGACCAAAGGGTCTGGAAGTTCATCATCTGATGAGCCGTATCCTGGTTCGTCCCAAGCCTGATGCCCACCACCGACATTTGGGACGTCCCATGGGTCAAGGAGCGGCATGGGCGGTAGTGTGTGCTGCGGTGATGGCCAACAGCCAACATTTTGAGCCAAACTGGTTACGGATGCATACGTGTGCATTTATAGGCAGGCCTCTATCAATATTATGGGTGGCTCTGGGTGCACCTTCGGTGCCACTGCCATGACTCTGGAGCAACCTACAAATAGATAAGCTCTGCCCGCCCTCTTCCTCCCTCCTCCCTTCCACGTCCTCTTACCCTCTCTTCCCTAGCCCCTCGTCGTCCTCCTGCTCCTCCTATCCTGTCCTCTTCCCTCCTCCTCCCTATCCTCGTCATTCTCCCTCCTCGTAGTCGTGGGGGGGGGGGGGGGGGGGGGCGATTGCAGAGGGGGCGTGCATTGTGGGGTGCGGCGAAGAGTCATAACACGCATGGACGGCCCAGGGTTCGTGTTGGTTGAATTGGGTGATTAGGAACCCCAGTTGTGCGGAAACCATCTATTTATGATTGGTACCTCGCACGAAACGTCCTCGGGGATACACCAGCGGCAACCAACCGACTTGATAATTACACGCTTCGCGCTGGCACCCGAGCCCCAATAGATGTTATACATGCCTTCCCCCTGCGGAGACGGCCGCGCGACTTGCAGAGTTCGTTGCGATTTTTTCTGAATGGATCTGCGCGCCACGAACCCACAGGAGCGGCTCCAAGGAAAAATGGTTCTCTCAGGATGTGCGGTTCTTGTAAGATTGTGCGTTCTGTGATTCCTAAGGGTCGCGTGGCGGGGTGTGGGGGTGGGGTGGCGGGCGTGGCGTCGACGCAACCAATCTTTGCACACCGAAGCCTTTTGCAGAAAAGCTCCTAGGCTCCCTCGTTCTCTCTCTCTCTCTTGTTCTATCTCTTTCTGTAGCTCTCTAGCTCAATATTCCCCCTCTCACTATATATATATGTATATATTAACCTTCCTCTTTGTACTATATATACACATGTGAATATCCCCTCTGTCTATCTATCTATGTTTCCGTACGTGTATATACATATACACAGAATCTCTCTCTCCCCCTCTCTAACCTTCTCTCTCTCTCGCTCGCTCTCTATATGTCTCCCTCTCCCTTCTACAGTTATGTATCTAGTGGCCTTCGGCCAAACCCGCCGACGTGCCGTGGGCCAGAGGCCGATTATATGTTTGTTGGGGCGACATTCGAGGCTTCTCGGGGGGGCAGCTTGGAGGCGTTGTTGAGGCCTCTTGGGTGCCGTTTGGAGGGGGCCCTGTTCTCTACGTCATCGTATTTTCGGGCTTCCGACGCCCCAACATTGCCCAAGCGGCCTTCAATATCGCCCCAAGACTGCTCAAGAGGCCCCAACACGGCCCCAAGTCGGACCGAGAGGACCCCAATACGGCCCAAGAGGCCCTCCAATGCGCTCCAAGAGGGTACCAAGATGGGCCCAAGAGGGGGAACGCGAACCGACGTGTCGGATCCTTCCGCCCCAAGAGGCCCCCAGGAGGCTCCAACAGGCCCCCAGGATGCCCCAAGAAGCCCCAAGGCGCCCCCCAGGAGGTCCCGATAGGCACCAAGAGGCCCAAAGGATGCCCCAGGAGGCTCTAAAACATTTCATTAAAATATCATGAATTTCATTAAAAAATTTATTAAACACAAATGGGTACACACCATTGTAAAACACAGTGAAAAATGAGATTACATTAAAATATCATTAAACATTGCATCAACAGTTCATTAAAAAGATTCGCTGCTCCCAGGGCTGTTTTTTTTGATTTTTTGGAAATCCACGTGTTTTATCTCTGAAAAGCTGCGCTGGTCTGGACAATCGGCCTACTGCCGACGCTCGCCGCCCCCCAACGGCATCGACAGGCCTGGCCCAGGAGGGCGGTGCATAAACGAGTAAACACACTCACTGCGTTGCACGTCGCTGCCCTGATCGACTGCCCCTCCCCCATGGCGTCCCTGCTCTGATCACTGCTCTGGTCGACTGTCACCTCCATCAATCAGCTCGCACAGCCTACTTGTTCCTCCTAGCAATATGCATGTTCCAGAGCATGGTGTGGGTAGACTCGACGTCCTTGAGCTTCTGCTCCAGATTCATGAAGCTCGTCAGCTTGGCGATCAGAGAGTCGTGGCCGATCTCGCGCTTCAAGTTCTTGAAGTCCGAGTGTAGCACCTCCTGGACGTTGAGCTCGGTCTCCATCTGCCTGAGCTCCTCCATGACGTTCTTCAGCGTGCCAATGTTATCGTCCCCGCGAGCCCAGCTCCATTTCTCGTCGACGTTGACATCCGCGATCATGGTCTGGGCCTTGCTGGTAACGGTGTGGTACTTGGCCTTGAGACCAACGGCGTCCTTCATTTTTTTCTCGAGCTCCAACACCTTCTTGTCCTTCGGCTTCGGCGTCTGCCTCGGCCTCGGAGGGGGGTTCGCCGTCTCGGGCTCCACCTTGGCCTCTTTGGGCTTGAGCGACTCCGTCGTGTACAATGCCCAAGCCTGCGAGGTTTGGGCAATCAAAAGAGGGCATCTTCCCTCCTTCCCTCGCCATCCTCCCTCCTTCCCTCCCTCCTCCTCCGTCCTCTGGTCCACCGGAGAAATCATCCAGCGTTCCGCGGGGCGGAGGAGGAGGGGGGGATGGAGAGGGGGGAGGAAGGACGAAGGATAACGGGAGGAGGGAGGAGGAAGGGGGAGGGGTAGGAGGGAGAAGGAGGAACACATCAGACTTCTGGAGATCGAAACTATCATCAGATCGGATGCACAGATCACCCAAACGAAGACTAAGCCGAACGTGCGACATCGAGCAGCATAAATCTTTCCAGAGCGCTCACAACCAAAAGAACGAAGCACGCAAACAGCGCATCACATCAGCCACAATACGTTCTTTCATTTTCCCACATGGTGCCACCTGTGTCATAAGCTCCCTCCTCTCGATCCTCAAATGGAAAAACAATATCTGCTCGCTCATGTCATCGTAGTGTACCCACTTGCCGCTCAGCTTAATGCATTTTTTGCAGTAGGTCACAGCTTTCTCGAGCGCCCTCTTTGGGTTCACTACGTAGCCAAAATCAACGGCCACCGCCTCGAGGGTCTTGTAAGTGCCTGGGATAGCCCAAAGGGACTTCGTTCCTTCACCCGTCCTCCCCCCGTCCCTCCCTCCCCCACCCCTCCTCCCCCATCACCCTCTCCCACCCCGCTCTCCCCTCCCCTCCGTCACCCCCTGTTCTCCCCCATCCATCCCTCCGTCCTTCCCCTCTTCCTCCTCCCCCGTTTCCCCCACCGCCCTCCTCCCCAATTTCGTGTCCATCGTTTTCCCCAGCCTTGACCTTCTACATCTTATATGTTTTTTTTGTTAGGCGGATCTTTATATGTTTTTTTTTTGTTCTGTTCAGGGGGATCGCTCGGACTCGGCAGGTTCCACTGCGCGCACTTATAATGTTCATTAGTGGTTCTGGGGGGGTGCTTGGTCTGATGCAGTGGCTGGTCGGCTTGCGTACCCTGGCCCCCCCACCCCGTCCACGTAATTCAGATTAGAGGCTCCTGCGGTCTCGCCAACCCTCTTCCACTCCTTGGTCCAGGTCTTGCTTGCCTCGATCTTCCTCTTGCTCCACTCGATCTTGAAGCTCTTGCGCTCCTCATCGGTGGTGCACTTCTTGTACGCCTTCCTATCATTCTCGTCGCCAATCCTCAAGAGCTTCTGGATGACAGGGTTAGTCCTAGGGTCCACGTTCTTATTCTTGACGGCGTCCTCGAGGCCACGGAGGTACTTCAGGTCCTTGGCGGCCAACTCCCCCTTCGTGTCTTCGTCATCCTCTGCCTTGACCCGCTGGAACTCCTTTCCGAGATACGCCTCCAAGCCAAGGAAGGCTGAGTCTCCCGTGGCGTGTTCTCCCGAAAATGCCCGAACAGCGTTTGCATCGGGCACTGCCGCGTCTGACTTTAGCTGCTCCTCCACGGCGTCCCATTCATCTTCATGTTGTTGAAAGGTTGCTGGCTTTGTTGACGAAGGTGAGGTCTCTGCTGACGCCGCTCCACCAGTTGCGGCCGCGGTCGTGCAAGCGGCGGGCCTTTTCAGGGCAATCTTCCGCCGCTTGGTGGCAGGTGGCGCAGCAGGCTTCGCAGGCTCCGCTGTTGGAGGTGCGGGCTCCACTGGAACTTCGACCTTGAGCGTGACGCCACCATGAGCACTCTTCAGAGGAGTGGTTGTCGCACCGAGCATCTCCGCAATACTTTGCATCTTAGTTCACGTGTGAAGGCTACTCGTTTGCAGACGGCTTGAGCCGAAATGGCTACGAGAAAGGAGGAGAGGATGAGAGGATATTGGGGGATAGGCATATCACGCGCTATTGGTGGCCTAATCGCATCGAGTTCGAATGTGAGGAGATGTTAGTTATCGCATCGAGGTCGAATGCGATAAGATGTTTGTTATGTGCTGTCGATTGGTGGTATGACTGGTGGTTGTGGTACTGATGCTGACTCGGATATCTCATTGCACGGTGACGTGCGCGACATGTTCCGTCCATAAGAATATCTAGTCGCTCACGCTGCCGAAAACATGTCATCACTCGGGGGCGCTGGCGGCCCGACGCCTGAGCTGTCGGAGTTGGCGTCGTCAGCGCCAGTTCTGGAAATCTCGCCGTCGTCGTGGTCGTCGCCGTCGCCGTCGAGATCACCATCGGGGACATCGGTCGGCTCAAGCGTCGATGCTGCTGGCTTGGCCATCGCTGCTGCGGGCCTGACCCGCACTTGCTGAGCTGCTGGCCTCTTCATCACTGGCTCGAGGTCCTCGCCCTCCGCTGCAGGGGCCTTCAGGGGGCGACGCAACGTGTTACCAACGCCCGAAGCTGTTGACGGAGAGGGGATGGGTGGGTGGATGGAACTGGCCAGAGGAAGGGGCAGGAGGGAGGACCAGACGAAGGAGGAGGGAGAGGAAGGGACGAGGAAGGAGGGACACCTCTGCTTGGGGAGCGAGCGGGGGAGGCAACGAGGAGGACGAGGAGCACGAGGAGGGAGGAAGATGACCCCCTAAAACCTTGAGATCCTCTGACACCCCCGAGGGCCCCCCTAGATCCCCCCAGGACCTCCGAGAACTCCGAAGAACACTTTAAACCTCCAGAGGTCTCCTCCCTCCCTCCCTCCCTCCCTCCCCCCCCCTCCCTCCCTAACTCCATCCCTCCCCGCGCCCTCATGCCCTCCCTTCCTCTCCATCCTCCCTCCTCCCCTCCCCTGCCCTCCCCTCCCTTCTTCCCTTCCCCTCTCCCCCCGCCCTCCCTCCCCCGTTCGACTTAGTTGGCCTGGCACGCTGCTGGCCTCTTCGCCGCTGCGCCGCGCCTGCCACCCCCACCATCACCTGCGGTGCCCGAGACACCATCTGGCGAGATGCCGCCCTGCGAGCGGTCGTTCCTGATCTGCTTGAGGTTCTCCTTCTTGATGCTGTCCTTCGAATAGTCGATCGCAATTGAGTGGATGATGTTCCACGCATCCTGGGGTAGCGCTAGCGGGTTATACGTTCAAAGGCCCTCTGGGTCACAAGGAGGAGTCCGTTTTTGAGGGCCCCAGGGCCCGAAGGGGGGAGGGGGGAGGGAGGAGGGGGGAGGGAGGGAGGGAGGGGGAGGAGGGGAGTAAGGAGGGGCGGGAGGGGGAGGAAGGATGAACGAGGAGGGACGGGGGGGGCGGAGGAGGGTGGGTGACAGGAAGGGGGGAGGAGGGGGGAGGGAGGAGAGGGATGAGCGGGGGGAAGGGGGAGGGGGGATGGGGAAGGAGGTAGGCGGAGGGGTGATAGGGGGGGAATGGGGAGGGAGGGGGAGGAGGGAAAAAGGGATGAGGGAGGAGGGAGATAACACATAGCAAAACTCCTGCACGATTGAATTGTTAACCAACCGAGCTCCCGACGTGTTTTGAATTTGTCGATGTTCACCTGTAGGATCTGGGCCTGCTGCTCGTACAAACTGAAAAGGGGCGACCGATCAGCCCTGAACTTGCACACCAATTTGTTGTGTGTGATGGCGTGCTCGCCCTCCCAGTACTCATCGCCTCCCGAGCTGCTTGGGCCGCCAGTTCGAGGCCTCGTCGTGCCGATGAACTGCTCGATCGTGCAATCGGCGACCTCCCACGTGGAACCGTCTGGCCATTCAGCGATTACGGAATCTGTCGGCAGGACGCCGCAGCGCTCGGGGACCCTGACGATGCTGCATATCTCCTTCTTTTTTTCTCCATTTTTTTTGTCTGGGTACCGATGCGCCTTCCTCATCGAAGGCGCCCAGTAGTACAGCCATGTGACGGACGCGTTGGGCTTGGAAGACGCCGTCTTGTCCTCCACCTGCAGGTGCCAGGGCAGCTCTCGCACCCAAGCGGTCTGCGGGTGCTTGGTCTCTGCCTGAAGTGGACTTCAGCACAATATTGCTGTAAAGATTGCTGCGGGGCCCCACGTGGCCCCGCAGCCTCCCATTCGAAGCGAATCCAGCCGCGGCAACAACAAGCCCCAAGATGTGTTACATGTTCGTAAAGGTTTGTTGTGCTTAAGCCCTTGCCTGATGCACACCTCTGCACATATTGAGGACCCTTCTCGAGATCGTCGTGACGTAGGCTTCCATGTGTTCCTCCTTCAGCTGCCACTCTGGTTTGTCTGCGAATCGGGTAAGCAAGCCCCGCACGACATCCTGCATCTGGGTCTTCTTGAAGCTAAGGTTGTGTTGGACTGAGCGCAGGGCGGCCAGGACGCCGTGGCTCGCCTTGATCTGGTTGGTGTCGAGTTTGGCCTTGTTGGCCAAGGGGTTGTCGTCGTATTTGATCCAGCTCCTGCCTATATCTTGTACAGCAGGGGCAAGGGCATCCACCAGCACTTTGGTCTCACCAGAGAAGCGTGGCCTCGAGTCAATGTCGTCTGGCATCAGTCAAAGTTCAGTTGGTAGCGGGGCGTACGACACAGTGCTTGAGCATCCGCAGCTGATTTACAGGATGACGATGAGGGATGAGACAGAGGATCTCCACGTCCCCTCATATGAGGGAAGCGTGCGTGTGGCGTTATTCACTGTTACGTTTCCGTATCGTCGTCATCCTCGTCGTGGTCCGCCCCATTTTCGGTGCACCCCATCACGCGTTTCGTGGCCTCATAGGGGGCCCAAGCGAAGGCCCCAGTCGTGTGCGCGGCCCGCCCCATTTCGGCACACCGCTCACGCGTTTCGTGTCCCCATAGGGAGCTATCCCTGCTTCGTCCCGCCTGCCACGCGGTACTCGCGCATGCATATGGGTGGTGGGTCTTTCGCAAAGATTTTTTTTTTGAATGCACTGGCGCAGCGGTACTGTAGTGGAATTACTATCTTAATTTGCACAGCCGTGTCAAGTGAAATATGTTACAAGACCGACATTGTTTAGAAGTAAACGCATGACGCAAACCATGGCTGTTGCGATCTATGATATTTATCAAGAAGTAGCTGCCCATTGGCTTGCAGTGCAAACACAGGCCGTCTTACATATGTAATTATCACTATATTCAACAGGGGCTTAAATTTAAGCCCCCGCGGACCTCAGGGTCTGCGACAGGGTGGCGGAGTTTCACTGTTGGCGTTCGAATGTTCCGAAAAGGGATTATTCGGCGCCTCAGCACGTGTGCCGTTCGCGCCAAGGCGCGTCAGGCTGCAATGCTGGCTTGCAGGTGGCGTCCGTCTGCCAGTGAATATGCATATAGCGGCGCACCGGGCTCGTTGGCCGAGGGCCGGAACCTCGACCGCAAATGTGGGTCCCGGGGCCCGGGCCCGCCTTTGGGAGGCCCAAGATCGCCCCAGGGAGCCCTCACACAGCAATCCCGGCGGCCCCAGACGGTCTCGAGACACCCCCAAGACGCCGTCCAGGGGTCTCTGGCGACGCACGATACGTTTTAAACTGCCCCAGAGGCCCCCCAAGACGCTCCAAGAGGCCTTTAAGATGCCGCTCAAGAGCGCCCCGGGAGGGCAACATCGTTGATTTACATTTACATGTCATCGCTTCGCTCATTCCGCCGGCCCTGGAGCCCTCTTTAGGGCCTCTTGGGGACCTCTTGGGAGTCTCTTGGGGCTCCTTGGCGGCGTCTTGGGGGACCCCAGGGCCTCTTGGGGGGCTCTTGGGGGCCTCTTGGGGCGGGAGGGGGGGTACTTTGGGGGCCCGTTTCTCCGTGGATTTAGTATGTGTTTATAACATGCGTATAACCATGTTATAACCCTGGTAACTCATGTTATAAGTCTGACAACCTATATATAGTTGGACCGAACCGTTTAGTAAGTTCTTGGAAGTTACTAAACGTTTGTATCCGTTTGTGGGACTTATATGTATGTTACTCAGTGTATGTTAAGTGTGCACCCACCACTTAGCAAACGATTGTTAACCATGATAAGTGGACCTACGTAATATAGCTTCTACGAGCAAGCACTTACAAATATTTATAATCATTTACAACCAACTTATATTTTTAACACCTGTTTGCCCTATTCGCGTTTCACAATTAGCTTTCAATTGTTTGTGCTGGTTAACTTACCAAACAAAGTCTCAAAGCTAAGCTGTGTTCTGCCAGTGCTTCGAAACGCGCTCTTATAATCGAGAAGCTAAGTTGTGGGACGTGGATCGGATCTATGCGATAATCACGAAGTAACTGGCCCACTCGCCTCCTACTCCTAACCCTCCTCATCCTCCACGGGCAGGGGCGCGGGGGGGGGCGCATACTAAGCCCACATACTAAGTCCACAAAGGAGCGTACTAAATCCACAGAGGGCGGGTCAAACACTTGAGGGGGGTCCAGGCCCATGCTTTTCCCCTCGTCGAGGCGCGATGAGCCGTGGCGACGAGGGCCTCCAGAAATGCAAACAGGTTCGGTGCAACGGGCCCTGTGACCGTCGCCCCCTCCTCCTCCTCCTCCTGATCGTCGCTGTGGCTCCGTTCACCGCGGCGGGCCCTTTGCTTCGAGCGGGGCGCGCCCTCGCCGTGGGCCCGACGCGGGCCCGTGAGCCATGGAGCCGCCGTCGGCTTTGCCGTGGCACGGCCCGCCGGTGGCCTTGGGGCCCCTGCCGCTCGTCGGCAACAAGGGCACCCTCACTGCCCGCGACAAGGCGTCGTCGTCGTCGTCGTCGCCGCCGCCGGCGTCGCCGTCGCCGTCGCCGTCGCCAGGAGGCGGATGGGGGAAGGAGGAGGAGGAGGAGGAGGAGAAGGGGGAGGAGGAGGAGGAGGCAAAGGAGGAGGGAGCGCAAGGCGTGATTGGAGGAGTAGGCGGAGGAGGATGCGGAGCCGTTGCAGCACGGGTGGTCGCGCTATCCTCCCGCAGGAGTTCATCCAGCTCGTGTACTTCTGCAGCGCGAACGTGAGGACTCGAAGTCGGGAGGGGCATTCGACGCGCATGTTGGCTGTCATCGGCCCGGCGGGCCTCGTCCACGCGGGCTGGCAAGCGGCCCTCAAGCTCGTGGCTCTGAATGGGGAAGGTGGACGGCGTTCAGACGTGCGCCACTGTGGTGGCTCGGTGTCTGAGAGCGCGCAGCTTGTTTGGACTCGGTGGATTCATATTGAGCCCGCTTATGTAGGGCAACGCGTTGAGTCGGCGCCCGGGTGCACGAGCAGTGAACCAGCGCACGTGCAGTTCTCGTCGTCGAGATAATAATTCGTTGTTGTTGGAATTTGAAGCGCCCGCGCAAGCGTGGGACGTGTAAGAGGAGACAGGTGAGTGGAGGTTGGGGCGCGCAGCTAGTGGCGCCCCCCCCCCCCCCCCCCCCCCGGAAACCTACAGCGCGGGGTTCGCGAGTTCCCACCCCTCCAAACGTCGTTTCGTGAAAGCGCAAGGTGCGTGAACTTGAGCCTCCCCAAACATAACAAACAAATGCATACACTACGAAACTTGATCATGAATTGGTGAGAACTCATAACTCACGCGTTTGTTATCATGGGGTAGGACAACACGTTCTTTGCGCGCCCCTCACAACACACCTAACACCTTAGCGCAGGTCGACGTTGATTTCGCTGGTGCCGAAATCTATTGAATACTTGCTAATGTGGCATAGAAAACCGCGGCATGCGCGCGTCCGTGGCCACGCAAAGTTCTCAAACGCAGATGCATGCACGAACGCAGCACAAGGATTTAACACAGGGCGCAATCATACATCGCAGGTGGTCTTAAAAAGCAACGCCTCGGCGTATGTGCGATAACAAAGTAAACAAGTCTCCTGCGTCACTACGTCCGCGCTCCGGCAAGTAGCGCTTTTGTTGACGTCATTTCTGTCGTGTGGGCCTCATGTGAGCTTCCTTAGCGGGCCTAACTTAAGCTTTGGGCCTCGCGGAGCTTCACTGGGGTTGCTGTTAGGCCTCGCGTTCCCTTGCTGGTGCCCCTTGGGCCTCTCGTTGCGCGAATCAATGCACCTGCATTGCCATGGGCCCACGAAGGCCACTGTGCCAAACGCATCCCGGTGAATTGATTCGATGTGTCATGGTGACACTGACTACCGCGCTGCTGCCATGCCCCTCCTGCTCGCCGTAGCCATTTCAGGTTTTGTCGTCATGCGAGCTGGGCGCGTCATCCGCGGCAATGTAGCTGGCCCTCCGAACAAGAGGCCACGCCGTGCTGATGGTCTGATCACTGGCTAGTGGCTGTCAAATGTCCGCTCGTATAGCTAATAGGAGACAGTCAGCGGAGAGACAGATTTCAGGAGTGTGCGAAGTATCTTCGGTCGTCCCGCTGTTGTCTTCAGACCCCAGGACGTTTGATTTTCTGTGGCCGCCCGAGTCGTGCCACGAGTGGTTTACCACCAGGGTTGAGACGTTTGATCCACCTGTAGCCCTCTATCAACGCATGCTGTCAGGAAGGGTGCGTCATTGGCGCGCCATTTCAAGTTGGATAGCATCGATAGTGACGAGCATCTCACTCTTCGCGGCGTCGCAGTCTGCATCATGTTGCCGAAGATCCAGCACAGAGATTTTTGGTTAGAGGAGCGCAAGTTTTTCGTCGCGCACGAACGCGCAGCATCTGAGGCTGGCGCGCAGGGCCTTGTAAGCACTTATTCTTCTTCTTCCTCTCAGCACTGCAGCAACGGCGGGAGACGGCCCTCCTGTCGATGATGGCGCCCGCGACGACGAGGGTGAGGACAGGTTTTCTCTCGGAGCTATTGTGTCTGCTGTTCTCATATCGCATGAGGTAACAAATCAGAGTCGGATCGAGCACGCCGTGAGGAGAGCCTTGAAATATTGCGGTGCTGATGAAGAACTTCGATTTCGAGTTCCAGATCGTGCCGCGCTAGACCGATGGAGGGTTAAGATGGACCGCGTGCTCATGCTGCGTCGTAGGGCTCAGCGGGACCGTGGATTCTATCGCGATCGTTTTTTTTTGTCTTTTCCAGCTTGGCGCGGACTCCTCACCGCAGATAGGCGAGGACTGCTTCGTCGTTCGGGAAGAGGTGTTGACCTTCAAGCGCAGGCCCGGGTGGGGGCGCAACCCGTTGTCGGCTCTTACAGTGGAGAGCCGTATCAAACCTTTAACGACATTAGGTTGGGGAGAATCTGTGCTGGGCAAGAACCGCGCGCGCGTGGCCCATGTTTGCATCCTTGATGCTGGCGAGAAGCATCAGGAAGGGCACCGTTCAAAAATGCGGCAGGGGTACGCCGGCCAGGGCGCAGAGAAGGAGCTGTGGGGATGTCCGAATATTCTCGGCATGGATTGCACCAGCGGTATCATCGACCGCCTCAAGACTGGCGAGCTGAGCATCAACGACGCCGACGTTCTGAGAGGGCGAATGTGGCCACGAGCATGGGAGACCCCAGGTCGCTTGCACATCTTGTTCAACGCTCTCAGGAAGGGCGCGGCTGCAATGCCGCAGTGGAGAGAGCTCGAGGGAGGGCTCAGGGCCTTGGGCGTCTTTCTTGGAAAGCGAGGCTTGCGGCGACGATTCATGAGCAAGTGTTGTTCTACCCGCCCGACCGCTACATCTGTGTTCAGGAACTGGTCTGGTGGAAATTTCTCATGGAGGTGGCGGAAGTTTTATGTGTTTCTGCTGCAGCTGAGGTACCGCGTCAAGCTGATGATTGAGCTCTGGGACTCTGAGAAGATGTCGGGTAGGGAAGGGCACGGGCGGGGCGGGGGCGAGGCCGACGTCGTCGATAGCAGCATCGCCAGCAACGTCACGGCGACGCTGGCCATATCATCTCTCGAAGTATTGGTCGAGCTGTTTTTCGTGAAGGTGGGGGCGGTTTGCGCTGAAGCGTCTCGGCTCGAGGGTTGCCGTTGCCACCCCCGCCAGAACGATGGGGATGATCTATTGCCAGGACGCGGGTGCAAGCGCGATGATTATGAGCGGTGCGCTTGGGCGGGGCGTCGCATTGTCGAAATCGCCATGGTCCGTTCGCAACAAGCTCAGTCATCTTTGGTTGATGCTACTCGTGAGAGGCTGACTAGGCTGCTTAACACTTGCGATGGGCCTACTCGTGCTGGATTCCTTCAGGCTAGCGACGTGTTTGTCACCGCTATGGCAGAGGAGATGTCCGTTAAATTTGCACATGCGTCAGAATATCCGCTCAAGTTCTTGAGGGTGATGCGCGCTTATTTTGGTGGGTCTATGGCTTCGTCAAAGGAGTCTTGCGTCGAGGCATTTGCTTGGTGCGACGCCCTGGCCGACAACGCTACATGCCCTGGTGGTTTATCGCTCTTCTTGCAACCTGGCGGTCTCCGAGCTGCCGGGCAAGAGCGCATTGATGCGGACCGCGTGCCCCTACACGATTGGTCTCTGTTTCAGGAGCTTGTCGTCGCCAGCGCGCTCCTGCTCGTTGAACGGAGGCTGGAAGGGCAACATTCAATCATCGGCGCTGATGGCAAGCAGGCCTTCACCAACGCGGAATTAGCTCCAAACGTTTCGACGAATTTGCGGCATTGCCAACTCCAAGCAGCAATTTATCAGAAACTATTCTGGCACGCGTTGCAGACTGAATGGCGCGGGCGAACGTCGTGGTTTCAATAGCTCGGCCACGCTGTAAGTCAAGCCAGTCTTCGTTGCATGACGCCATGTAGACGGTTAGAGAAGCTCTGCGTCTACGACGAGAAGTCTTGCTTTGGCACGGATGTTGAGGTGAGGGGTTGCATGTCTGCATGGCGCGCCGCGGTGGCCGATCAAGTCGCAGTGCCAAAGCCGATGCCCCTCGCAGAATATCAGTCTTGTTTGGTTGATCATGTCAAGTTCGTTCTTCGACGAGGCATGGCTATTTCGATCAGCGCTCAAGGTGAGCCAGAGCCCGACGCAGGTCCAGAACCGCCTTGCGATGCTGTTTTTTATCACTGATGCCTTCAACGGTGATAGCATTCCTGGGCCGCCGCCCGATGGTGATGAGTTGAAGTATTGCGAACTTCTCCACCTGAGCGAGCGCCCGAACGGCGGCTCGCACTGCGACTGAGGCAAGCATACCATCATCTTGCATCGGCGTCCGTGAGCTGAGGTGCGTCGAGATCATTGAGCCAGGTCCGATGTGGAGGACGTGGGAAGGAGGAGGGGGAGGGGGGGGGGGCAGGAGGAAGGGGGCAGGAGGAGGAGGGGCAGGAGAAGGCACGAGCGAGATTTTATGTCCACGGATAGCAACAAAGGGTCGGCAGCAGGAGCTGCAACATATCTTGGGAGCAAACATGAACACATTAACGTCGCTCTGGAATCGCCCTCGGGGCGCGAGAGGACTCCTGAGGGCTTTACTTGGGGCGTGCAGGGTAAAAAAGGTAACGCCAAAGCCTCGGGTGACTCTTATTTCTGGCGGCCTGCTCCTGAGGCTTCGCACGAGGCCAGCCAAGGAGCTTTACTTGGGGGATTGGGGGGGGAGGGCGCCCCAAATTCTCGGGTGACTTTTCGTCTGCGGCGTGTTCCTGACGCTTCGCGCAGATGGTTTGAGGATGCAAGTGCAGCAGAACTAATTTCACTCAGGGGTCGATTGCATCAGGTGTTCTGTCCGCCGCCAGGTCGCAGGCGAATGGAGGTTGCCAATCGCACTTCTGAGTTGCTCGATTTGGCGCAGTGGGCTGACCGACCTGGTCTTCGACGCGCGGCTGCTTCAGTGAGGGTTTGGTCACTCGTTCACTCCGAGACCAGCCGTGTCGCTCTGCCTGGTGAGCTGCCGGCCATGGAGGATGCACTCCCGGCAGGGCCACCTGCAGGTGAAGGCGGGGCGGCGGGCATGGATATAGCCCCCGTCGTCGACGTGGTCGGCCATCGCGCTGCCCTCGATTCGATGGCTGATCTGACGAGGCGCCATCCTGAAGGGGCCCTGTGGTCGGCAATCCTATTCTTGATGATATCAACGTTGTTGCCCTGAGGTCGTTGGTGGAGTCTGGCATCGTGGTCAAGGAAGTGGTAGAGTTCGATGACGAAATACTTTTGCTGGGCTGGGGGAAGTGGCAATCAGATCGGGTAGCCTGCGAGCCTGTCGGGTTGGTCTGGGCTGAGAAGGATGATTGTAGCCTCCAGGACATGTCGAAAATAGCTATGATGCAGGGGTTGCTCTGTATGCATTGGGGGCCTCGGCGGCGTCCAGATCCGATCAGAGCCGTGGCCGGTAGAAAGTTTGAAATCCAGAATGTTTTCCGCATCGAGTCTTACTGGATTGCATTGCGCGGCGCAGCCTGCATTCTAGGGGAAAGGGCGCAGTAGAAATCCTGCACATCAAGCCCCAGGGCTATTATGCATGTTTGCTCCAATTGCCCGGAGAGGCGTTGGCAGCCATGCTAGCGTGTCCAAACTTCCCCAGGTACAAAAACAATGAGTTCCTTCGGCTCTTGGGGGGTGAAGGCGCTGACATGGCCCCGCTTGCCTTGGCCGATGACGCGCCGCCTGCACTCGATGATGGCCTAGCTGAAATGGCAGCTATAATGCCAGCTCCTGTCACGCCTGCAGTTCGACCATTCCAGGGCCGTTTTGGAAATACATGTTCAAGGTGATGTTCGACGGGCGCCCTCATCAGAGCGGGGCGCGCACGGCGTGTATCTCATGTGGCAGCGCGGCGCACTCAGAGCACGTGCTTTGCTGTAGGTATACTCAGGTACATCTTCACAAATCTGAGGACGCTTGCTGCGTCTTTTTGGTTGCATGGGCGATGCATGGCAGAGGGCTCATCGATAGAGAAGCCCACAAGTATTTCTATCCATCTGATGCCCACCTCGCTGCCGCGACAGCCATTGTCGCACGATGGCTGCTGTTGGCGCTCCTCGCTGCCACTAGCATGGCAGATATGTGGCTACCCTCTCATATCCAGACGCGCGGCCAGCATATACTTGAGCGTTCGCTTGACATGCCAAGTGGATGTCCTGCGGTATGCTTTGCAAGTCCCATATGGCGCATGTGCCTCGACTTCCCCCGGTGTCCAAGGACATCCAAGTGTTTGGCTGCATCCTCTTCTGTGCACAGGGCGCCTTGGGATACCTGTGGCTTGTGAGGCAGATGTGGCTCTTGCCGCGTCCTGTGTGACAACCGCCCTCTTGTTTTCGAACGCATGCCCTCATATTGTCGAAGACGTTTCGTTTTTAGGCCCCATTGGCACAGACATAGCACATATGCCATCATACCAGGCAGGTTTGGCTTGCGCGGCGCCAAAATCTGACGCGTTGTCCCTGCAGGGAGGCTGGGCGCACTTGGAATGCTGGTGGTCCTTCAGGAAGCGCCTGGGAAGGGTCGGGGAAGCGTTGGAGAAGCGTCGGGGAAGTGTCGGGAAGTGTCGGGGAGTGTCGGGAAGCGTCGGGGAAGTGTCGGGAAGCGTCGGGGAGTGTCGGGAAGGGTCGGGGTAGTGTCGGGGTAGTTTTGGGGTAGTGTCGGGGTAGTGTCGGGCGCGAGGGGGCCGTCGTCCGTTTGGAGGGCAATCCCCAGAGAAGGCCTCGCAGGACCCCAGACCACCTTCGGCACCTCTCTTGGACCAACTCAGAGCCTTTTTGCGCCGCCTGGGCCGCCATATCCCTCCTTGGAGCCGTCTCGCGCCGTCTTGATGCACCTTGGCACTTTTCTGGGGTTGTTCGGTGCCTTGAGAGGGTTCGACCGCCCTCCCGGGGTCTCACTCTTCATTTGAACCAAGTCAGCCTTCGGATATGCGATGATGTCACTGGGGTCCTGGACCTTCGTCTTCTGTAGCCATCTCGGCTCCATGTTTGCTTGCTGAGTGCGCGGGCGCCTGCAGGCTGCGCATCGGTAGCAATGCTGTCCCGCCAGAGGCTCGGCAGGGTCGATATCGATGAAGAGGTGACCACCACAGTGGAGATGTCATCGGATTCAGAGCTGGAGCTTTCACCGGGCAGGGATGTGCCCATGAACGTCGTCGACATAAGCAGTAACAGAGATCTGTGCATGAACATCGTGAGGTCGGGGGCATTCTTGTTGGTTGGGCCGGCGTCGTCTATACCTTCGCTCTGGGCGTCAATTCACGATGCGCACTTCACGGCGCCCCCAGCGAACTATGACGATGCTAGGACAGCCATCGAGCATGAGCTCAACAATTTCCCCAACGATGCGAAGACCAACTGGCTGCTCTTGTTCTATAGCGCCACGCCAAACATGAGAGCCGAGAGCTACTCATTGTTTGACGCTGTCATGATGGAGCTTGCGCAGCACTTCAACATGGGCAAGCGCCCGCATAAGTACAAGTTCTCCTTCGTAGAAGGGCACAGCGGCTGCAGGAGCTAATCGATCGCGCTCTTGAGCCTCGGACTCAGAGGCATCCGCCTCGACAAGCGCTACCGCGAGTCGCTCGATTCCGTTGCCGACGATGGCTTCATGAAATTGTTATGTTCGCGTCGCTGCCTGGTTCCCGGGGGTCTGTTCTGGTGGGGCTTGGAATGCAAGACTTGGGCATGGGTGAATCGAAACGCATATGGCCGTTCCAAGACTAAACCCATGGGCAATGAGCACCCTGACGCCCTGGCAGCGAACTCGGCCGCGGAGCGGCTCGTGATCATCGCTCTGATCTTGCACTGGGGCCGCCGCTTCTACGTCGTGGAGCAGCCGCGCAGCTCGCTGATCACTTCGACTCGGCTCACGGAGGACCTTCTGTGGCACCACTCGTCGAAGAGTATCCTTTGCGACCGTGGCTACTTCGATGACGACGACGCTCCAATTAAACCGCTGAAGCTAATGGGGACGCCACCATGGCTCATTGAGATGATCGCCAGGGCCCCCCGCAATGGGGATTCAGAGACAGAGGTTGACAACTTCGAAGAGGGCGAAGCTTCCCGACGGCAGTTACAAGACCACCCACGACGGCAAGAAGTCTGAGCTGAAGAACAGCGAGCACTATTGCGTTGGCTTCGCGCAGGCAGTTGCGTCTTTCCACGTTGACACTCTGAGCCTCAATGGCAGGCAGTGACCTAGTCTTCGCCTGCCTCGTCGTCCAACGCACGCTGAATCGTCGACGAGGCGCAGCGCAATCATTATCTGGCCTTGGCGCTTCGCCCCCCGACTCTGTCGTTAGTTTCCAATTCCGTGCTTTAGCGACTTGCAGTCTTGCGATCTTCTGGGGAGTAGCGTTTGGTTGCAGATGGGCATAGTACATCTGCTTCTATTCGAATAAACATCACGCGTGGGAGGTGCCACACAAGCCAGCTCGCCTGATCCAAGCTCCGATGGAGGAAGAGGAGGATGATGAGGAGGATGAGGAGGTGGAGGAGGAGGAGGGGGCGGCCCTTGGCGGTGCTTCAGGATTCCCTCAGGGGCTTAACTTAGAGGGGGGAACAACCCCAACGTCTCGGACAACGTCTTCTCTGCGGCCTGCTCCCGAGGCTTCGCGCAGGGGCTCCTAATTTGGCCTTGGGAAGGCCACAGAACAAGTCACCCCAACGTCTTGGGTGACTTTATGTCGTGGCCTGCTTCTTAGGCTTCGCGCAGCTGGCTCGAGGGTCTTGAAAGGTATCCCTGGCGCTATTCTGAGAGCACGTCACAAGTCCGAGCGCGAAAGCGTTTGGGCGTGGGTCAGTCCGAGGCGGTCTGAGCTCGAGTGAATCTGAGCGACAATGAGCCCGAGCGTGCGCTAGCCTAGCACGAGCGAGTTTGAGTGCGAGTCGGTCGGCTCATGAATGAGATTGAGGGGGGGTGATTCTGAGTAAGACTGGGCTTGAGAGTGAAGCCTGGTCTGACACATGTTCCTCCTCACCCCCCTTCGAAGCGCAGCCTTTTGGGGCCGAATCTCGAACCGAAGCAACGTTCAGCTGCCAAGGCGTCCCGGGCATGACGTCGCCACAGACGCCGCGCCAATGCTTGCCCTGCATTGGCAGGCCAGAGAAGATCGCGATGGTTTGTGTCAAATGCAAGTCCGAGGCTGATGTGACAGACGGCATTCCATCGGGCACGAATTGTGTGCGCTCTCGGAACCATCACGTCTGCTCGAGCGTCAACGAGAGCATCAACGTTAGGCAGAAAAAGGATTCAATATTCAAGGCATGGTGGAGCCAGCGCAGCCCAGCAGAGACGGTTGAGCACTTCCAGCGCCAGAGGAAACGCGCGCAGCCTGGGAAGGGTCAGGCGCGCATAGATCACGAACTACGAGAAGAAGGAGACGGACACCGAGGGGCGAATCAGGATTCACTGGCAGACCTTCGAGGAGTTCGAGACTGGCAAGTTGATCAGGCAGCGGCCTAGCCAGCAGATCACCGACGCCTGGACGAAGCTGACATCTGACCCGAGGACCTGGCGCGAAGAAGATCATGAACCAGTGGCTCATCCTTGTCTTCAAAGGGGTCATCACGGACTTGGTGGATTCCAATATGACTGGAACTGGAACCCAGATCTCGCGGGGCGGGTCCGCTTCCAGTGCTGAGCACGCGACCGAGCTCATCATTGAAGCGTCAGATGCTCAAGCGGCAGCGTGGGCAGAGCACCAGCGGACTCTCGAGCAAGAGGTTGGCATCGCTGCAGACGTGGTTTTCGGCCGGCACGTCACGAGCGATACCGACGTTCACACCCGCATGTCGTTTGACATGGCCTCGGCGATTGGCCAGTCAGTGACTTCCCAGCTGAAGCGCAGAGCTCAGAAACAGGAAGAGGACGAGATGGAGATCGAGGAGTTGGCCAACGGCGCAGATCTCGAGTCGCCCAGTCAGAAGCAGAAGGGGGAGCAGAGCACCGACGCTGCGACGCTTGCGACGTGGAGCTGGATGCAAGCGAGGAAGGTCTCAGTCCAGGGCTGGGCATCCAGGTCAATATGGACATGGACAACATGAAGAAAGAGCTAAACGACACTGTCACCACGGACCTCGGCAAAGACGAGGTCACGAGCAAAGGCAAGTCGGCCGCTGCTCTGGAGGCCGCCGTGGAGCTCATCCAGCAGTCGGCACATGACATCATCGCAACGTCATTCTCTAACAGGGCGCTCACGAACGACAAGGGCACCCAGCAGCTTGCCGGCCTCAAAAAGGATTTGCAGAACCAGAAGGTCTCGATGAAGAAGGCTGCTTGCGTCACTGCAGGGGTGCCTACGCCGTCTGCGCGAAGCTGTCGGAGGAGCACAGCAAGGCCCTCGAGAAGAAGGAGAAGGCTGCCAAGGGTCAGGGACCCAAGGGTGCAGATGCTTGTGTGACTGTCATGAGCGGCAAAGTCCTGAACTCGCTGAGGGAGTCTTTGGGAGCCAATTACGCTCAGGGTGTGGTTCAGAGCGCTTCTGAGCAGCGGTCGATGGAGGTCGTGGAGATCACCCGTGAGGAAATCCTGGTGACGTGCAAGGAGTTGGCGGCCTCGGATGGGGTGACAACGCAGTTCGAGTGGATGGAGAAGCGCATGGAGAAAGACAAAACGGCATCCCTGGCGTGCCAGATCGCGAAGCTTGCGATTCAGAAGCAGATGAAGTCGTTTAAGAAGGACGTGGTCCCCGAGGCGCTCACCTTGACTTATCACTTCGTCGGGTCGCAGAAGAGTTGGGGCCGCTGCATCTTCGATGACGAAGTGTGCGCCGTCGTGAGAGACACGGCCTCGGTCTCGATGGTGCCCTTCCGCGTCGCGGACATCATCATGCCGTTGAGTGGGCACTGCGACTACCTCATGCTCCCTGCGGACGTCTGCCCTGGCCATGCCATCGCAGAGAAGGCCACGTTCCTCGAGCGCCTGAATGCTTCGACGATGGGCGAACTTCGAGCAAAGCTTGGAGTGGTTTGCCCGAGCTCGAAGGTCGGCAGCATCTTCGCGGTCCCGCCCAGCTTCCTGGTGCTCGCCGCTGTGCCCAGTCAAGGTGGCTTCGCCTTCGTGCGCTGGGGTGCCTTCCCAAGCAAGCCGGCTGAGGGTAAGTGCGAGATGGCTTTCAGCAGGGTGCGCAGCGCCGTCGATGCCCTGATGGCGCCGTTCGAGGCGTTGCGCGACGAGGCCTCTAGCTACCCGCAGCGGGCGGCGGTGCTGGGGGAGATCGCCCGCGCGGCTTGAGGCCGCCGTTGGGCTGGAGGCGGCGCCCGGGAGCCAGGAAGAGGATGGGGAAAAAGGAGAGGACGAGGCGGATAAGGATAGGGGGGAGAAGGAGGAGGAGGGCAAAGAGGATCACGAGGAGGAGAACGAGGATGAGGAAGGAGGAGGAGGTGCTGGAGAGGCGCAGGAGCAGGAGGATAACGAGGAGAAGGCAGGAATGAGGAGGGCAGAAGGAAAGGAGGAGGGGGGGAGCAGGATGCGGAGTGAGGGTCCAGAAGAGGAGCACAGTTTCTCGCTGGTTCGACGGCCTACTCGGGCGCGCTCGCCTGGGGCGGCAAGCAGACAGCCCGCGTGAGTGATGTTGCCGCGGCGCCCCGCGGCACAGCGTGCAAACGAGAGAACGCATATGTCCCTACCATTGTCATGCCATTGATCCTTGATATATGTATTTGGGCTCCGCCCTTGCGTCCCCCCTCGATATTCTTGAAGGCTTCGCCTCATTGCCGCCCGTGCCCCAGCCTTGCCTGCAGCAGGCCAGCAAGCAAGCCAGGCGCCTCAACGGCTCCTCCTCCTCCTCCTCCTCCTTCTCCTCCTCCCTCCTCCTCCTCTTCCTCCTCCTCCTCCTCCTCTTCCCCCCTTCCTCCTCCTCCTCTTCCTTTTCCTCCCCCCCAGCCTGTATAGGTATTGCCATGGCCATTGCATTGCTTTGCGTTGCGCTGGCCGAGGGGCTGGCGGCTGCGCGGCATAAAGCCGCGCGGGCTGACTTTCTTCAAACGATTCATGCGCTCCAAGCGCACGCGGCGCACGCGCGCGCACGCGCGCGCAAGACACGCGTGATAACACATCGCAACGTTCGCATTCGCAATGCTGCACCGCTGACGCCTTGCACACACGAACGAAGCCAGATACGCACGCATTCGCACACTATACGCGCACGTCGACCACGACAACTTCACCGCCACACAGAAACACCCTCCAAATCAACGCCGCGTCATAGTCGGATGTGCTAAATGTATTCTTTAGAAAAGAACTTGATGCTGCCCGAATTGCGAACGCGGCGGAATAGGCGTCGTCTTGGGGGCTCCTGAGAGGTATGTTTCTTGATGGCCCTGAAATCACGGGTTGCATCCCTGCGATATCGATGTTGGTTTTGCGAGTTGTTGGCGCGCAGACTAGGCGATGCCCCAGAGGGCTTACAAGGGCCCTCTGGGCGCTTACGCAGACCTTCGGCGAGGTCCAGAAACAGGGGTGCCCCACTAGGTGCGCGCCCCAAAGTGGAGGGGTCTTGGCCTATAGTAGTAAGGATATGGGGGGGGGGGGGAGGAGGAGGAGGAGGAGGAAGAGGGGGAGGGGGAGGAGGAGGAGGAGGAGGAGGAGGGGAAGGGGGAGGAGGAGGACGGGCCTATAGGAAGAGGAGGGGGAGGGGGGGAGGAGGAGGAGTCATAGGGGTGGACATGAAAGAGGACCCTCCGCTCCTCCCAATCCTTCAATCCTCAAACCTCCAAGTCTCCCAGACCTCGGAGATTCCCTTGCGCCCAGCCAAGCCTTCCAAACTCTCTCGCCCCTCCAGCCCTCATCCGAATAGTGCAGACCATCTTCCACGTCGATCTTCCAGTCCAAACCGCGACGACGACGACGACGATCGCGACGACGACGATGGCGACGACGGCGGCGACGGCGGCGGCGGCGACGACGACGACGACGACGACGACGACGACCCCCTCCCTCGTCCCAGCTGGCCAGGCCCAAGCAAATATGGCCAACAAGAGGGCGCGCCTATCCATCCGGGCCGAAGCCCCATGCGCGAGCCTCCGACATGTCGATGCGGTCATAAATCGATATCGGGCTCTGTGCGAGGACGGGGAGGAGGACGATGACTGCCAATTCCGAATCAAGAGGGACCTGGAAGATTGGGCGGGTGCATCGGGCTAGAGGAAGCCGGGCCAGCCGTGCCCAGCTGCTCGAATACTTTCATTGGCCCCCGGGGGCTGCTCGCGGGAGGTCGGCCGGGCCAGGCGGTCTGGCGTTCTCTAGCTAGGTTCGCAGACTCCGCACGGGGCCGCGATTCAGTCTACGGCGATACCCACAGGCGACGGGGGCGAGCACGCGGTGCATTTTGCACACCCGTTCGCTCGCATATCCAAGGCTTGCGAAGAGAGCAACGCTTTTGACGATTTCTTGATCGAATGTTTCGGCGACCAGCCGGCGCACTTGCTCATATCGCGGCATTCGGCCCGCCCCTCCGCCGGCTTCCTCAGCGCTAATCGGGGCCCCTCCCAGGCGCCGTTCGGGGACCTCATGGCCTCGTTGCGGGGTCCGTGGTTCAGGACCTCAGGCCAGGGGTATGTCGAGGGCCCGTTCGCGCTTGGATTGCGGGGTCGCCTCGAGCGAAAGGAGGAGTCAGAGGCATCCCCTCCCCACGTTCCTCGGCCTATGGGCCTATGGGGTCACGGCGCGACCTTGGCTTCGCAGCGTCGCCCCAGGAGGGCCCAGGAAGCAGCCCCAATAGGCTTGCCTCGTGTACAGAGCCCCAAGATGGCCCAAGACGGCCCCGCGACAGCCTGCCATGGCCTCTAGGCGGCCCAAGAGGCCCCCAAGACTTCCCAGGCGGCCCGAGAGGCCCCCAGTACTTCCCACTTCTGGAGCTCCGAAGCTTCGCACCCTCAAACCCAATGGGCCCATGCGGCCCTCAAAGCTTCGGGAAACGTTGCCCGGCGCGCCCCCCGAGCGCCCGCTTCGCGGTGGCGGATTTATGCCGACGACTGCGCGCCAGGCAATAATTTACGGCCAGATGAAGGATCGGAGTCTGAAGTCCTGCTCTTCGGGCTGCCCCAATGCCATTGCTCATTTCTTCGCCTCGGTCCGTGCCCCGGACGAAGAGATGGGCCGCGGCGCGCGCGCCCCGAGGGGCAGCGCTTCTCCTATAGGTCGCAGGGTATATGGGATAGATTACACATTCAGAGAATTCCCAGAATGGTTTAGGACAACATCCGAGGCGTGGTTTGTCTTGCTCGCAGTGCCTGCGAGATCCGTCAACGAAATCAGGGGCGGCATGTCGCGCCTGACCACGCGCGTCGTGAAATTGTTTTTTCAGCCCAGACATGCGCGAAACTAACTTCGAGCGGTCGGGCGTGATGATCCCCGCCCGCCACGGGGCCAGGCGAATCAGCGCCAGATTCGGGTCTTTCATTGCCGACGAGAAAGCGTTTGAAGAGATGCATGCCGTCGCTGGCGCAGCCGGCTTGCGCCCGCGCTTGCCGTGCTGAAATATCGCTTCAGAGAGATCGCAAGTTAACGACGCATACTTCAAGCGCGTCGGGCAGGTGCGACGAGCCAACTGCGCGGCGCGCTGGGCGCTGAGACGCCGGCGCCTGCCCCGCTCGAGCTAGGGGCGGGCGGGGGGGGGGGGCAGGGGAGGGGAAAGCGCAGGGGCGGCAGGGGCAGAATCGGAGGGGAGAGTAGCGATGACAAGATAGAAGGAGGGCTCGTGGACGACGGGAATCAGGAGGCGGACGGGGGTCGCGAGGAGGAAAGGAGGAGGAGGAGGAGGAAGAGGAGGGAGGGGGAGGGGGAGGAGGATGGAGGCGGGCGCCGACGTCTCAGCGCGCCGCATACGAGCGCGTAGGTTTAAGAATCGCCCCGCCCCAGGCCGCAGCAGCTGATTTCGCGCTGCAAGATACGCAGTTCATCATTGCGCTAGCGCGTCGCCGCCTGAGCGGAGATCTGGCGTTTGGACTGGCCCTGTCTGCGTTTTGCTCGAGACATCCTCGCCACTCGCGACCCCAAGGATGGAGGGCGACCTGCTGTGAACTCTTGTCTCTCGCCGTTGCCAGTCCTGGTCGCGCGTCGAGGGCCTTGGCTGTTCATTCGAAATGCTTGAGGCCCGGCGGCCAGCGGATCGCTGACTCCCAGATTGAAGTTCTTCGGGCGCGCACGCGAGCCCCCCGTCTCCCCAAAGCTGCTCTAGAGGACGTTGCCAAACGCCGTGGCTGGAAGTGCCTGCCAGACGGCCTCACGCGGGGCCCTTGCACGAATAACCTATGCGACCCTACCCTAAGAGTGTTCTTCGATGCAATGCATTGTTCCCTACCGTCTGGGGGTGTAGCGCAGCGTCATGTGAATGCGTTCGCCCGCGACATCTTCTCGAACACGCCAGTCGCGCCAGAACGTTTGGACCCATTCGCGCAATCGATTATGATGCCCAGATCGTTCGCGAAGTTGCCCCGTGCATTCTTCAGGAGCCGGCTAGCTGAGCAACGTTCTGGTTGCGTTATAGCTTTTGCTGGTGAAATGCTCAGCGCCGCGTCAATTCGGGCCTGCCGGCCAGCCCCCGCCGCGAGGAGGGAGGGCGATGGGCGAGGGGGGAGACAAGGGGCGCGGAAGGGGGGGCGAGGGATTATCAAGCCAGAGTTTTGCGCAAGGGGCCCCGCGCGGCCGAGCCGAGCAGGCAGCCGTATTAATTGTGCGACTAAGGGGCCTCGCGCTGCCATTGCCAGATTCCCTTCGGAGATATTCGGCCCCGCAGCTTTTCCAGCGGGGGGGGCATTCTCGGGCGACCGCGCGATCTTCAAATTCGTCAAAACAGCTGGTTTTTCAAAGGTTCTTACAGTTCAAGCGGGAACTCACAGCACGAACATGATCGTTCAATTGCCCGCGGCGCCCGCGAGTGGGCGCGCCGCGCGCATGTTGCCGCCTCAGCAGGCGTCGCGGCTCATGTGCTCGCGTCGAGCGACGGCCGCCATCGCGCACAGGCTCTACCTCGCTGGCGGCGGAGTGCCCAGAGATGGAGCGGCATGTGTCGACCGCGGAAACGACGCTACACTCCGCGCAGCGGCGTGGCACCTCCTCGGGGGGGCGAGGGCGAGATTTGGATCATCCTGGGGGTTCGGCGCCGCAAGAAGTTCCAGCGTTTCAGCGTTGCTCCGCGGCCCGCCCCAGGGGTTGGCGCGGCTGCCAGTTGACTACCACGTGCCGCGCGTGCTCGCGCGGCGCGCCCGCCCGATCCCCGTGGACGTAGAGCTGTTCTTCGCAAACTTCGAGCGAGATGAGGCTATCTAGGAGATCTAGTGCGGACACCGGAGCTGTTCTCATCGACGCCCTCGCGGTGGCGCCGTCGTCGACGGTGCAGATGGCGACGGGGCGTGGTAATCGCCATCGCTCGAGCTTCGATGTTCGCCCGCTCGCGCGCTCCCCATCTTCGGGAATTCGGGCATTCGGGTAATCGGGTATTCAGGCATTCGTGCATTCGGATAGTCGGTTCTTCAGGTATTCCGGTATTCGGTCACTCGGGCATTCATTGTTTTCGTTTGCGCGCTCCCGCAGGTGAAACGCGAGATGCGCGAGGAGTTGGCCGCCCCCGAGTACCGCGGCATCGCGTGGGAGGGCGTCAACGATGTGCCCAGCCGCCAGAACGCGACGATCTCCACGGTCTTCAAGCGACCGCGCGTGATCACGGGGCGCGTCGACCCGATCGCCGTGGAAGTCGAGTTGCTCGGCGCGGCCGTCGAGCTCGATGGGGCTTTCCTGATAATCTCCAACAGGAGCAACGGAACTGTCCTCGTTGTCTGCGTCGCGGCGCAGCTTTCGTCGATGGTGCAGACGGCGGCAGGGGCCCAATGGGGCGGGGCATCGGAATGGGCAGGGCGGGCGGGGTAGTGGGCACTGTTCATTGGCCTCGCGTGCGTACCCCCACAGGTGGGTAAAGCGCCAAGTCGCAAGCTGTGAATGTCTGAATGCCATTGGATCACGTGGGAGGGGATCAACGACGTGCCCGGCCGCCAGAACGTGAAGGTCTCCACGGTCTATGGCTACAAGCGCCCGCGCGTGCTCCAGCGAGAGCGCGCGGGGGCGAGACAACCCGTGGCCATCAATGAATCGATTGCGAAACAATTCGCATCCCCCACCGTAGCGCAGGACAGGACGGGGAGCGGGGTGAGGGAAGCGCCGTTGCTCGCTGCCTCGCCCCAGACCCGGCGCGGCAATCGCCGTCGTTCGAGCCTCGACGCCCAGCCGCTTCCCAGCCTTGGGGATTTAGGTATTCGGGTGTTCGGGTATTCGGGTATTCGGGTACTCGGGTACTCGGGTATTCGGGTATTCGGGTATGCGGGTGTTCGGGTATGCGGGCATTCGGGTATTCAGGTGTTTGGGTATTCGGATGTTCCGGTATTCGGGAATTCGGTATTCGGGTACCCGGGTATTCGGGTTTACGGGCGTGCGGGTATCCAGATATTCGAGTATCCGGGTGTTCGGTTATTCGGATTTTCGGATATGCGGGTTATCGGGTATTCAGGTATTCGGGCATTCGGGTGTGCATTCGGGTGATGTCGCCCCCCCCCCCGCTCCGAATGCCCGAATGCAGGTATGCCCGCCCCCCCCCGCTCCGAATGCCCGAATATCTGAATGCCCGAATCCCTGAATACCGATACCGAATACCGGAACACCCGAATATCCGAATGCCCGAAGACCCGAAAGCCCGAATATCTGAATACCCGAATATCCGAATATCCGAAACACAAATACCCGAATACCCGAACACCCGAATACCCGAATACCCGAATACCCGAATACTCAAATACCCGAATGCCCGAACACCCGAATACCCGAATACCCGAATACCCGAATACCCGAATACCCGAACACACGAACACCCGAATACCCTGATCCCCGAATACCCGAACACCCGAATAACCGAATACCCGAATACCCGGAATTTTTGCCAGGCCATCGCCATGGCGCAGATGCTGCCGCCCGAGCCGCCGCGGGCAGACTGGAGTCGCATCGTGGCGGTTGCAGCCCGAACGACGAATGCGTCCTTGATTTGCCGCCTCGACGAGTTCCGTGCCCAGCATGCGAACGGCCCGAGGACCAGCCCCCTGTGCGTATATTTACAAGGAGCTGCCCGACCGCCGCAATTTGTCGCAGATGTTGCAGGCGCAGCTCGCCTACTTCTTCTTCCAAGGGGACCAGTGCCCGATCGCGTACTGCAGCCGCGATGACGACTGGCGGGTGCGGGATCAGACTGTCAAGCGATCCTTGGCGAGAGCCAAGGCGATCTCCCAGGCGAGGCCCCCCCCCCCGTGCTCCGGGAGGTTGCCGGGCGCCGCCGCGCAGGGAAATCTCGCGGCGAGGGCGAGGGCGAGGGCGGCAACCGCCGCCCCGACCAGGTCTATCTTGCGGTCGCTGCACAAGCGCGAGGGCGACCATCGCCCCGACGACTGCGCCGGGGAGCTCGGGGGCGCGGACGCTGAGAATTTCCAGCTGACGATGCGTGCAGGCGCGGCTCCTCGAGGGCACGCCGCTGCTGCGCGGGGTTTAGGCGGGGCCGAAATGGCAAGGGCATCTTCCGAGCTGCCCGGGGAGAGCACTACGTTCCCGTCCGAGCCGCAGTCTTCACTGCGGACGAGCGTTCCGAACGCGAACACATCGCGGCGAACGTTTTTCGTCGCGGGGTCCGAGAAGCTTTCGGCAACGAGGTGCATTTCGCGGCTTGGAGCAACGCTGTCTTCAAGAGCAGGAACTCGATCGACCCCATTACCGCCCGCGCATGCAACTCGGGCGACGCCGAGAAGATGAGGCTCATGTGCGCTCACATGTGCGCATGCAACGACATCCCGTCATGGGGGCAGGTTCCGAAGGGCACGGAGCGCGACCGCTTGTTGCCGATGTGCATGCCGAACAAGGTTCGCGACTCCTCTCACGCCCCTTGCGCCCCCGCGCTCCTTCCTCTTGGACCGCGGGCTCGAAGCGGGGGTCGGGGGGCCCGAGTTCGCGATCGGCCACTTGCTCGTCCTCCTCACTATCAGGTCATCCGCGTCTTCGAGCGGGGGCCTCTCGCTGCGCGAGCTGGCAGCGACAGGGGCGAAGACCGCGGCGCATTGGCTCGAGGCGTGGATGGCCGAGTGGGACAGGGTGGACGGCGACGGCGCTCGCGAGGGCGAGGCGAGCGCGGAGTCACTCGCACTCGCCCAGGACATCCACGCTCGCCTCAACGCGCGAAGGACCCGCGCCCTCCTGCAGTACCAGGTGGGGCAGACCAGGTGCGAACTGCCACTGGCCGCCCCGAAGACGAAGCGGCGGGCCGCCCTCCTGGGCCACGTCCGCGCGCCAGGTCGCCCGCCAATCTCCTCCAGATCGGGGCCGCGAAGTCACGCGAGCAGAGAATGCAGGGGCGGTTGGCCGCGCCCCGCTTCGACGAGTCGCTGTGCGACAAGTTTTTCGCGGACGCTGCCGCGTTTGGCGACCCCCTCGACGCTTGCGTCCCCGCCGAGGACGCTCTGGCCAAGCCCGCCGAAGCCGATGTGCCGAGCCGACGCTGCCGCTGCGCTGTCTGCGCGGCAGTCAACTTGACTGCGTTGCGGGCCCGGCGCGACGCGGGGGCTGCCGTCGCGGGCGAGCGTCGCCAGGAGGCGCTGTCTGCACACGTGGATCTCCTGGACCAGGCGGGCACGGCCTGCGCCATGAAGGACGGTTTCCTCCGCCCGGCCTCCGTGCCAGAGTGCCCAGACATCCGCGTTCTTCGCCGCGAATGCTACCAGCTCGACAATATCGGCCGCGCGCGCGAGTCAGGCCTAGGGCTTCAGTCTTGCACCAGGGAGGCGCGAGTCGTCGCGTTCAACGACCTGGCGGTGGGCGAGTTCGACATGATTGCGGCGTTCTACCAGATATTCCTGGAGGCGCTGCGCCCGCACGTTCCGGATGGCGCCATTGAGCGCGACTTCGGGCTCGTCGAGATGTACGCGGGCAAGTCCAAAGAGTGGCGCACCGCTGTGGCTCAGTATTACAACATCGTGTCCTCGGTCCGAGGCACAGGGATCTCCTCGCGGCTACCGCTCATGGGCAGCATTCAGCCCGATGCATCCTGGGAGAGCGATCGCCCCGACGACTATCTGCCGTGCCCGATGGAGTTGAGGAGCGCTTTCAGGCGCTGCCAGGAGACCCTGGCGGCTCAGTGTGACGAGCACAAGAAGGCGAGGTTCTGGAATTCGACCTCGCCGCTGGCCTGCCCGACCGCGCGCGGCTTCGGGGTTCGCTGCTTTCCCGCGGCGAGCCCGAGCCCGGCCGCGGCGGCGGGGGCCGGCAGCGGCGCGGGGACTTCCAGGAATCGCAAGGTTGCATCCACGGAGAAGGTATTGCTGAAGGCGCATCCAAGGTCCTCGGTGCCGGCGCTGCACCTGCAGACGATGGAAGACAACATCCTCGAGAGCATGGCTGTTGCTGCCAAGGGACTGCACGCGCGCGTCTTGAGTCTGGTGTTCGACGGCATGTGCGTGGCCACGCCTTCCATGTCCGATGTCGAGTGGGTGTTCGACGCGGTGGCCGACCACGTCTGGAACACGCACAGTGCCCGCGTTGCTTTGAAAGCAGTGGGCGGCGAGACGATCGGGGCATTCTCGGCGGAACGCAACCGCCCGAGCGACGAGGGCGAGGCTGAGGCGGCCCAGAAGAGGATGAAGGTGTGCCACCTGGCCCAGCAGATGGAGAAGTTGCTTGATATCGATGCGGCTGCGGCGGCCAGTGGCGCGCCCGAGGTCGGCGGGCTGCCTTGCGCGCAGGGGGATCAGCGCGGGCGCGAACCGCGCGGCGGACTGCTCGGCGCTGCGGCGGCCAGCGGGGCGCCCGAGGGCGGCGGGCAGCTAGTCGCCCAGGAGGAGCAACTCGACATCAAGCCCGGCGCGCAGGGGCCGTCGATGGCAGGCCGCTGGAACGAGGGCGACGCGGCAGTCTCCGGCGCGGCCCACGGCGGCGCATGATCTGATTGAACGGCCCAGGCACGATGAGGAGCCCGTAAGCGCCGTTTTGGGATTAGAATGCTCGCGTGCGCCTGCAGGGTTTGCGCGGTGCGCTCGGGGGCAGGACTTGCTTGGGATTCTCTGCGCGGGCGCTGCTGTGCTAGCCGTCCAGCTCGCGGCAGCTGGGCCACCTAGTTGCTAGCTTCTCGGCTTGGCCTGCAAACGCGCGCGACGCGCGCGGGGGCAGGACTCGCTCGGGGCGGTTAGCTTCGTTTGCACACTCGATAGCGAAAAACCTCCGCCACGTCCCCGCCATCTTGTCTTGCCGCTTGCAATTCGCCTTGGGGCTTTCGCCCGCATTTTCTTCACGCTGTTCCCGTTTGAACCGCCTGAACCATTGAACAACCATTGGTTTTGCAGTGTGTTCCATGTGCGGGTGCCGTTGGCGGCGCTTTCGCGAGTGTCGACAGAGCGTCGAAGTCAAGCGACAATTAGTGAAACGTTTGGTGCTTGAGCAAGTTCAAGCGGTTCAAACGGCAAGCATTGAGGGGAAACGACACCAGATAGTGACGGTTGGGGCAATACGGGGCGATGCCGCCACATTGCTTGCACGCGTTGCTAGGCCCATCGGCGCAAGGAGCGCCGCAACAGCATAGTAATACATCACATCGTTGGCATTAGGGCAGGATCCATCCCCTGGCTGCAAAACATCATCATAGTAACATATAGGTTTCCTTACCGCCCCCCCCCTCTCCTCGAAATCCGGGGGGGGGGGGTCACTACCGGTTCGAACCACCCCCTCCATACTACGGGTTCGAACCCCCCCAAAAAAAAACACGGGGTCACTACCGGTTTGAACCCCCCTTCCCCCCCCCCTCGCCGCCGACAAACGATTCCCGCTCTTCGGGACAGTTGGACAGTGGTGGGGAGAGTGGGACAATGGTGGGAATGGTGGTGGTGGGGACAGTGGCGCGGGGACAGTGTGACAGTGGTGCGGACAGTGGTGGGGGCGGTGGCGGGGGGGGCAGTGGTGAGGGGACAGCGGGACAGTGATGGGGACTGGGACTGTGGTGGGGACGGTAGCGGGGGGGACAGTGGTGAAGGCGGTGGTGAAGACGGTGGCGGGCAGTAGGACAATGGGGAAAGTGGTGGGGACAGTGGGACAGTGGTGGAGACAGTGGGGACCGTGGGACAGCACAGTGGGACAGCGGCGGGGACAGTGGGGACAATGGGACAGTGGTGGGGACAGTGAGGACAACGGGACAATGGTGGGGACCGTGGGGAAAGTGGGGAGAGTGGGACCGTGGCGGGACAATGGGGGCACTGGTGGGACAGCGGGGACAAGGGCGGGAACAGTGGGGGCAGTGGGGGCAGTGGTGGGGGCTGTGGGACAGTGGTGGGGACGGTGGTGGTGGGGACAGTGGTGTGGGGACAGTAGGAATGTGGTGGGGACAGTGGGGCCATGATGGGGACACTGGTGGTGGGGACACTGGTGAGGGCGGTGGCGAGGGCGGTGGTGGGACAATGGGACAGAGGTATAGTGGGGACACTGGTGGGGACATTGGGGACAGTGGTGGGAACAGTGGGACCGTGGTGGGAACAGTGGTGGGGACACTGCGACAGTCGTGGGGGCACTGGTGGGGACAGAGTGAGGACGGTGGTGTCAACAGCGGGGACATTGGTGGTGATGTGAGGACAGTGATGCTGGGGAAAGCAGTGGGGATGTGGTGCGCACGGTGGTGGGGACCTGGGAGTCGTTTGCCAGCGGCGAAAGGGGGGGGGTCGAACCGGTAGTGGCCCCCCCTGATTTTCTGGAGGGGGGGCGGGAGTGTTCGAACCGGTAGTAACCCCCATCGGTTATCTGGAGGGGGGGGGGGTCGATCCGGTAGTGAACCCCTTTCGGTTTTCTGGGGGGGGGTCGAACCGATAGTGACGACCCCCCCCCGGTTTTCTGGAAGGGCGGGGGATTCGAACGGGTAGTGACCCCCCACGGTTTTCTGGAGGGGGGACTGGGGGGTTCGAACCGGTAATGACCCCCCCTGTTGTTTTTCTGGGGGGGAGGGGAGGGGCTCGATCCGGTAGTGACCCCCCTCGAGATCTCGGTTCTCTGGACGGGGGGTGGAGGGGTTCGAGCCGGTAGTGACCCCCCCGGTTTTCCCGGGGGGGGGGGGGGGAGGTCGGGGTGGGGGGTTGCCGGGGGGGGGGGGGGGTCCACCAGGGAGGGTGATTTTCGGAAGGGGGGAACCCCAGGTTCGAGGGGGGGGGACCCCAGGTTCCAGAGGAAGAGGGGGTGAATTTTCCAAAGTAAAGCGGCGGTGGATCACGCTCTCTCACATCGATGTATGCATGTATGTATGTATGTATGTTTGTATGTATGTTTGTATGTAGGTAGGTAGGTAGGTAGGTAGGGAGGTACGTCTGTCTGTCTGTCTGTCTGTCTGTCTGTCTGTCTGTCTGTCTGTCTGTCTGTCTGTCTGTCTGTCTGTCTGTCTGTCTGTCTGTCTGTCTGTAGGTCGGTAGGTAGGTAGGTAGGTAGGTATGGCTGTATGTTTGCATGTCTGTCTGTCTGTGTATATATATATATATATATATATGTGTGTGTGTGTGTGTGTGCGTGAATGCGTGCGTGTATGTATGCTAGCATGTATGCACGCATATATGGATTAGTGCACACACGCATATATATATATATATATATATATATATAGAGAGAGAGAGAGAGAGACAGAGAGAGCGAGATATGGTAGAGGGTTATAGGGGGCAGGAAAATCCTGATTTCTGTACCCGCCCTCTGGCCCTTTCCTTGGACGGCTCTTGGCCATCCTGGGTAGATGCGGCAGGCTTTTAAATTGCTCCCATGCGTCCCGAGATCGCCGAAATATTGCTCCAAGCGGCCCAAGATGGCCTCAAGACGGCCCAGGAGGCCCTCAAGACGCCCCAAGGGGCCCCCAAACGGCCCCCCAAGAGGTCCCCAAGAGGCAACAATTGTCACATTTCTTTCAGAAAACGCATATTCAGAAAAGATCCGTCTCTGCAGCTTTCAGAGCATCCAAGGCGGCCCGCGAGGCCTCCGAGATCCCCCCCAAGATTGCCCAAGAGGCAACCTATAGGGCTCCAAGACGGCCCAAGAGAGCGCCCCAAGAAGGCCCAAGAGGCCCCCAAGACAGCCCATGAAGGCCCCAGGACGGCCCCGAGAGGGGGCACAGCGGGGGTACCCGAATGGATATTTCAAGCCTTCGGCCCCAAGACACCCCCGGGAGTTCCAGGGAACCACCCAACAAGCATCCAAGAGGCCCAGAAGAGCCCCCCCAGGAAGCTTCAAGAGGCTCCCCAAGGGGGCCTCAAGAGGCAACAGCGGACCCATTCCCGTCGGAAAGCGTGCATGTTTAGAAGTTTCGTCTCTTGAGTTTTCAGAGCATCCAAGGCGGCCCGCGAGGCCTCCAAGATCGCCCCAGGACGGCCCAAGAGGCTCCCGACAGGGTTCGCAAGCTGCCCGAGAGAGCCCCAAGAAGGCCCAAGAGGCCCCCACGACAGCCCATGACGGCCCCAGGACGGTCTTAAGAGGGGGCCAAAAGGAGGAAGCCGAATGTATAATTCAAGCCTTCGGCCCCAAGGCGCCCCCAGGAGGCTCCAGGAATCCCTCAAGAAGCATCCAAGAGGCTCCAAGAAGCTCCGAGTAGGCCCCCAGACAAAGCCCCCAGAGGCACCCAAGGCCCTCCAAGAGGGCCCCAAGAGGCAGCAATGGCACCCCTCCCTTCGGACAACCCTTTTAACCCTCATATACGACGTCGCCGAGGCTCCCCTTCCCGCGCTGTCCTTTCTCTTCGATATATCTTCCTTGTTCTTGGTTCTCCTCCGCTTCCCGTTCCACGTCCTTCTCGTTCTCTCCGCCTCCACCCGCTTCCCCCTTCCTCCGTCCGCTTCCCCCCCTCGTTCCCTCCCCCTTCTTCTCGTTCTCGCCTTCTCCATTCTCCTCCGCCTTCTTGTTCTCCTTTCCCCCTCCCGCTGCCTCATGTTCCCTCCTCAGGCTTCCTCGTCTCTCCTCCTCCGGCTCCCTCGCGCGGCTCTGCCTCCCCCCCCCCTCGCCACTCGTTCGCCCGGCTCTCTCCCTTGCTCGCTTGGCTCTCCTGCGTCGTCCCTCCCCTCCGCTGCTGGGGAAACCAAGAGGCACCGATGCCCGATGCCGCCACTCCCAGGACCCGTCCCGGGGCGCGCCCCGACCAGAAGTTCGAGGCGGATCCAGCGGTGGCGACGAGGGCCGCCCCGGGAGGCCCCAGGGAGCGGAGAGCGGGCGGAGGGTTATGATGTTCCAGCCCATTTTAGCCTTGATCACCGAAAGAGTTTCGAGCGCCAGAAACAAGTACCGAAACTCGAGGGTTTTCACGTGTCGGGCCCTGGGAGACACTTGCACGACACTGTTTCGACACTCTCTTGATACTCTTTTGATACTTTTCTGGGTGCTCGAAATTCTTTCTGGGATGCGGTCCTTGCGTAGGATGGGGACGACATAAGCAGAGGGACGAGGCATGGGCACCTCCTCCTCTGCCGAGCTGCCCCGGCTTCGCGGCCCGCGGCCAGGCCCCGGACGTGGGGCGGCTTCGGGGCCGAAGCGCCAGCGCGGAGTTCGCCCCGGGGCCGCCGCCTCGGCGGCCTCGGCGGCCTCGTCGGCCTCGTCGTCGTCGTCGTCGTCGTCGGCCTCGTCGTCGTCGTCGTCGTCGTCGTCGTCGTCGTCGTCGTCGTCGTCGTCGTCGTCGTCGTCCCCCCCGCGGCGGTGCGAGAGGAGGTCATCGCCAGTCGAGGGGCTGGGGCACAGCGTCGGCCCGGAGTGGGGTGAGCGGCGGGACCCTCTTCGCGACCAAGGTCGTTCCTCTTCTGCTGCTTTGTTTCGTTCCAGCCCATCCGTTGTCGCCGTCCGTCGTCATCATCGTCGTCGTCGTCCGCCGTCTTCCGTCGTCGTCCGTCGTCGTCGTCGTCGTCGCCTCCCCGCGGCGGAGCGAGAGAAGGTCCTCGCTAACGTTCGGGGGTCAGGGGCATCGGCCCCCGAATTTTCCGCTCGGCGGAACCCGCCTCGCAATTGAGGTCTGTGCCGTTTGGTTTTTTGCTTACGTTGCAGCCCTTTCGCTCTTGGAGTGGTCGGGCGATGGGAGAGCCACCGGGACCAGGGGCAAGGTCAGGTGGATGGGCTCAGGGGGTGGCGCATCGACCCCCAATCGCCCACGGATCGCCGACCCGGGCCCGACGGCCGACCTCGCCCAGGAGGGTGCGAGCTTGCTGTCGGGGGCCTGTTGCCGATCTGTCGGCGATGCACCTCTGACTCAAGCTGGACGCTTCCCCCCCAGGGCGTTGCCCTTCAGCCCCCGCCCAGGCTGTGCTGAGGGGTGGTCACCGCTCCGGATTGTCGCCAGCTCTTTCGAGGATCGGGGCTCCAGGATCGGGGGCCGAGGAGGTGGAGGAGGAGGAGGAGGAGGAGGACTTGGGTTTTATGTGGGTGCGCGGGGAGGGGGGTCGTGGGCCCTCAAAGGTCTTCACGGTCCGGTCGGTTCGGTCGCGTCTCAGTCTGCTTTGTTCGGTCGGTTATGGTGTCGTTGCCGCGGCATTGCGCCTTCGACACTGCTCTCGGCCTGCCAATGCTGGTCGGCCTCGGCTTCGCTGTCTGTTCGGCCGGTGTTCGGTTTCGTGGTCGCCGTGCACGGCCTTGGTTCGGTGGGGGGGTCGTGGGTCCTGCGGGGATTTCTTTCCCGAGAAGTCAGCGACCTCCCCCCAGTGACGGTCCCCTTTGGCACTGCCCCCCCCCTCGGAGGTCCCAGGCGCGAGAGAGAGGCGCGTCGGAGACCGTCGCTGGGGGTGCTCGGCCCCCTCCCTGTCGCTCCCCCCTCCCCCCTCACCCGGTCGTCTGAGCAGCGTATGTCAGCCTTGTGTGAGAGGATTCGTTTAAAAGGAACAGGCCGCAGAGGCCGCTTCCAGAAGCTAGGTTTTTTAGAGGGCCCTTTTATTGTCGCCCGTGGCCCCTATCAGGTTTCCCCGTAAGCTTTTGTTTCTAGTAGTGCTGTGCACTCCTCCTCTCGGGTCTTCCGTTCGATTCACCCCCCCAACCCCCAACACACGCCCACGGATCTCGGATGGGCCTGAACAGCCCACCCCGCCCAGGAGGAGTGCGGACTCGCTGTCGTGGGCCCATCGCCGAGTCCAGCCCGATTTCCCCGCCCTGGGCCAGCCCCTCCCGACAGTCAAGACGGGCAGTGAGAAGGAACGATTTTCCAAAGTTGCCCTTGCATCATCCTTCCCCTTCGGTCCATCCTCGGCCATTTTCGCCGGCCGCGCCCCGCTCGAAATGTGTCGACGTGGCCGTCCTGGGCCCTCGCATCTTTGTAGTACATCCTTCTTACGCGGTCGGACCGAGGCATGGGGAGGGTACCCTCAATCTTCTTCATGCTGATAGTACGCTCTTGTGCATCTCTGTGGAGGGTACCCTCGAGTGGTCTCATGGTTTGGGGTGCTTTGGCCAACGGAGGATGTTCTTCTGTCCTAGATTTAAGTCGGGTCGGTCCCTCTACAGGGGGAATATTCACAAATAGTCAAAAAACAGTCTGGGGACTATTTTTTGAGTAGTACTCTCGGGCATCATTTGAGCATTTGTGGTCTATGTTTTCATTTGTTCGTCGAACATCCCCCTGTATGGGGGACACGCCCGACCTAATCCTGGGTCCGACCGCACGCGTGGAGTGCAACGTGCCCCCTCCGCGAAGCCTGACGTTCGGGCGGCGGGCCTCGGCCCTCCCCCCCCCCAGCCGCTGGGCGCGCGTGCGCGGACGCACGGCCCGTGCGGCCGCCCCCGGGGAGCCAGGAACCAGCCAGCTGCGCGCAGCGCCTTCGCTGGACCCCCCCCCCAATTTTCCTCCTCCTCCTCCTCCTCCTCCTCCCCCTCCTCCCCCTCCTCCCCCTCCCCCCCTCCTCCCCCTCCTCCCCTCCTCCTCCTCCCTCCTCCTCCTCCTCCTCCTCCTCCTCCTCCTCCTCCTCCTCCTCCTCCTCCTCCCCCTCCTCCTCCTCCTCCTCCCCCTTGTGAGCTGTTGCTTCTCCCGAAACGCACGCTGCCCGGGCGCCCCCCCCCTCCCCCAAGCTGTCGGGGGCGGCAAAGAGGGGGGTTATGACCGGCGTGGATATCATGGCGGGGGCCATGATACCTTCCCAGATGTCATGGCGCCTTTTCTTATTGCATTACGTCTCTGGCCCTCCCCTGGGCAACGCACGTGCCGCAAGCCATGATTTGCGCCCCCCCCCCCCCCCCCCTCTTGGACGCACCCCTCCTGGCCGTCCCTGAAAGTGCCCTGACCACCCCCCCGTACATGCTGTGGTGCGCACGGGCGGTCGATGCGCTGGTGGCGCGGACGCGCACCAGCGCCGCCCCCCCCCCCCACCCCCCCCCGGGCAACGACCGCCAGGGGTGGACCTAAACGGTGTTCTGACGCTTTCGTGGGCCGTTTTCGTTTCGGTTTCGTTTTGCGGTAAAGGCGGATCGGATACAAAACGAGGAACAACGGAAACAAGACGAAAACGAAACACACCGTTTAGGTTCAGCCCTGACGACCGCTTCACAGAAGCGAGAAACAACGGTCACATTGGCATCTATCGGACGTGTGCATGTTGTTGTTCGGCGACGACCGTCGACGAGCAGTTTGGGGTCGTCTTGCTCAACAAAAGCGCCAGAAACCAGAACATGTACGGAGACGTCCGAGCGATGGCAGGCCCCCCCCCCTGCGCTAACTCGGCGGCGAGCGAGGGGGGAATGAGAAGGAGGAGCCTTCTCAGAAGGTTCGGAAGTCCCCCGACCTGCTCAGAAGTTTTCTAAGTCTTCCCCGAAGGAGGCGCGAGGGCTTCTGAGAAGTCCCGCCGCCTTCTGAGAAGGCCTGCTCCTTTTTATGTTCCCCCCTCGCCCGCCGCCGACGAACTCTCCCAGTCCCCCCGCCTCGGCCAAGGCCTACCAGGGTCTCTCGTCGACTCCTCCTGGGCGCTCCCGCGTGCGCTCGGGGGCCCCCCGGATGGGGTGCTGGCCACCCCGTGTGGTGCGTCGGTGGGGCTTCGGGGTCACCCGCACGGTTATGGGCGGTTTCGTCGAAGAAGAAAAGTCGCCGTAAACATAAACGCCATCAATATAAAGAAGAAGAAACATAACAAGAAAAAGGACACACATTATCAGAAACACACGCAGGAACAAACTAACTCGAAGAAGACATTTCGCCATGAAACGTAAACTTGTGGCGTTCAGCGCGGATTTCTCTGGGCCCCCGTGGCGCCAGCGCGCCAGGGAAAGTGGTGAACAATTTGCCGCCGTGATTGTTTCACAAGCTACAGAGCTGCAGAAGCTTGATAGGGCACCTGTTCGTCGCATCTCTTGGCCTGACTCGTCGCACAATCGGTCGATCGATGAGAAAGTGATGATGATGATGATGCTGATGATGATGATGATGATGATGATGATGATGATGATGCTGATGATGCTGATGACGATGATGATGAGGAGGAGGAGGAGGAGTGGAGTGGAGTGGGGGGGAGAAAGAGGAGGAGAGGAGGATGGTGATGAGGAGGAGGAGCCCACCACTGATCGTCGCATCTCTTGGTTCGAAACGTCCCAGAATCGATCGAACTTGAGCGGAGCAGGCTGAGGAGGCTGGAGGAGGGGGAAGGAGTGGGACGACCGCGAGGTGAGGAGGAACAGGCCTCGTCGCTTGGGGTCCTCTCGGGCCGTCTTGGCGACCTCTTGGGGATCTCTTGGGGCGATCTTTGGGGCCTCTTGGGTCGTCTTGAAGCGTCGGGATCCAGAAACGGCGGGAGCGCCAACATCGCTTCAAAACCTACGGAGAGTGCATGATGTTGGCCTCATAGAGGCCCTCTTGGGAGAGCGCTTCGGCCTCTCTTGGGACATCTTGTGTGCCTCATGGCTCATGGGCCATCGTGGAGCCGTCTTGGGCGTCTTTGAGCTTTCTTTGGCCTTGAATCGTCTTGGGTGCCTATTGGAGCCCTTGTGGCACATTTTAAGGTCCTCTTGACTTCCAACAAATGCCGCGCGGGGTCGTTGCATGCGGGAGGCCCTGGGAATTCTGCCCATTTGGGGTCCGCGAGAGGGCGGAGAGCTCAGGGGAATTGGGGATTCTCCAACTCGATTCTCGGGACACACACACATCCGGCATCTTTATATTTACATATGTATATATATATATATAAATGTATTTACATGTATGTATATATATATATATATACATATAGATAGAGAGAGAGAGGTATAGTCCATTCGAGATCCCTCCGCGCAGTTTTGCTAATATCCACGTGTTCGTGCGGTTCCCCGAAAGACCCGTCCTTTTCAAGTTCCATGAATATTGGGGGGCAGCCCCCGTGTCCAAGACAACAACCTGTAATGTCAGCTTGTGATTAACAAAAGGCCCCCCTCCCCCCGGGGTTGATGAATAGACCCCGCGGGGCGCGAACCCTTTTTTGAATCACGCGTGCCAGGGGGTCGTCGCTGGCGCCGCCGAGGGGATCGTGTACCCCCTGCGTGACAGCCTCAAACCGTTTGCCTTTCGTATAGAAGTTGCTATTGAGGGTCGCACACATCCGAGGCAAACTATCGTTCCCCCTCTCAGGCGTCGTCGTCGTTGCCGCTGCTGCCGCCGCCGCCGCCGTCGTCGTCGTCGTCGTCGTCGTCGTCGTCGTCCTCTTCTTCTTCGTCGTCCTTGTCAGCGTCGGTCGTCTTCGTCGTCGTCGTCATCGTCGTCGTCGACTACAGCGGGCCGCCTGCGCAGCACCCCACCCCCACACAGGGCATTCGCAGTGCGTCGTCGTAGTCGCCGCCGTCGCAACCTGCCGTCCGCCGTCCGTTCCCCTCGTCCTCGTCCCGTCGTCGTCGTCGTCGTCGTCGTCGTCGTCGTCGTCGTCGTCGAGCGGCCGTTGGAAACGGGCGCAGGTAGGGCGGGGGACGGCGGCGACAGAGGGGAGGAGGAGGACTACCCGCCTTGCCCGTGTCCGACGATCGGCTGGGGAAGGAAAGGGGGGCTTGCAAAGCATGCTGCGCGCAGCTGGTTTCGGTCACCCCGCCGAAGGGCCAGTCCTCGACGCATGGCCGTTTTCGGCGCCAGGAGGCGCTTGGAAAATCGGCGACGTGACCTGCTTGGCAAATCCCCCGCTTGCTGCGCCCAGCCCGCCTTGCCCGCGGGCCGGCATCGGCTCGACAGAAGTAGGGGCGCCTTGGTCCGCCCTTGCCTCCAAACACCCCCGCATTGCCCTTCGTTGGCGGCGGGGCATCGGCGCTAATCACCGGCGCCGCCCCGTTGATTTTCAATCTGGCGGGCGCCACCCCGCGATTCGCCCGAGCAAGGGAACAATTGTTTAAACGCGCCCCCCACGGATTTGTTGATCACAAGCTGACATTACCCAACAGCGTCCGTCACCAAGATAGCACCCCATACTCAACAGGCCCCCGCTGCAAGGGGGATCCTTCAGGAGCCGATCGCAATCCCGACCCGCCGGCCCGCCGCCCGCCCGCCCGTCTGCCCGCCTTCCGCGTGGCACGCACCACCCTGTACTCGACAGCCCCCGCCCCCAAGACAACGCGAAGTACTCAAGCGGCTCCCGCTGCAAGAGAAAACCCGTAAGGAATCGATTCGAATCCCGACCCGCCCGCCGCCCTCTCGCCCGCCCGCCCGCCGGCCGCCCGCGCGCCCACCTTCCGCGCAGTGTGCACCATTCTGTATTCAATTGCCTCCGTCTCCAAGACAACACCGCGTACTCAACAAACCCCGTTTCCACAACAAGACCCAGTAGTCCAGAGGCTCCCGCTGCAAGAAAGAACTTGTTTTTAAAGATTTCATCACATTCCGAACCGCCCGCCGTCCGCCCGCCCGCCCGCCCGCCCGCCGCCGTCCCGCTCGCCCGCCCATGTTTTTTTTTCATCACCTCCTTATCTCCTCCCCTCTCCGTTTACCTCGCGCGCCCCATCCGTGCTTAGTAAGACAAAACGTTCGTTTTGGCACAACAAGTCGTGGACTATACCGTTTATGGGTGTGTATATTTGCGTGTGTAATTACAAATGGACACAGGGTAGTCTTCGGCCCGTCCCGCCACCGTGCTACGCTTGTAGATCATAGGCCTACGGGATGTCCGCGGGGATCTCTTGGGAGGCCTTTTGGAAGCTTCTCTGATTCGAGCATATATTGGAGGCTTCATGGGGTCTCTTCAGGACCTGTTGGGTTCTGACTTGGGTCTCTTTGATGCCTCCTGGAGCTTGCGGGGGGTCTCCTGGGGGCATGCTGGCGGTATCGGGGGCCATCTTGTGGCGACGTGATTGAAGATTTGGCTCTGTGTTCCCTCTGTGGCCTCCCCTGGGCGCCTCCTTGGGGTCCCAGTGGGCCGTCTTGTGGACTTCTTGGGCCGCCTTGAAGCCATCTGGACTGTCTGGGGTCGCCCTTGGGGGCCTCTTCGGCCGTCTTGGTGCGATCTTGGAAGCCTCTTGGGCCGCCCTGGAGCGTCAACAGCCCGAGCAGGTCGAGAACACTGCGATCTTTCAAACACCCAAAGGCTGATTTTGTGATATCTCGGGGCCGTCTTGGGGGGGCTCTTGGAGCCCTCTCGGGGCGTCGTGGGAGCCTGTTGGGTCATCTTGGGTGTCTTGGAGAGTGACATTTGGGCGACTCGGGGCCATCTTGGACCCTCTTGGGGGCCTCTTGGGACCCTCTTGACCAGTCCTGGGGGCTTCCGAGACGCTGGAAGATCCACGCAAACGAGCCCAACCACACCCACTAGCGCCTGGAATCTATGTTGGAACGTTGGGGTCTCGGCCCTTGGATGATAGTTGCAGTGCCCAACACACATGTTTTGAATGGACATGGGGGCACGCCAACTCGTGACTCACGTCACGGTTGCGAACACGCACACACACACACACACACGTGCGCACACGCATACATTTTCACACACACACACACACACACACACACACACGCACACACACACACTTATATGCATACAACATATAGATACAGAAAGACAAACAACAAAAAACAAACGAACTACAACGAGCGAAACACATAGAGAACGAGAGAGAGGGAAACCACAATGAACCAGAGAGAGAGGGAGAGAGAGTGAGAGAGAGAGAGAGAGAAGGCTTCGGCCCATCACGCCTCCGTGCCTGGGTCGTGGACAAGAAGGCCTCTTAGAGGCCTCCAGGGGTCTTCTGGGAAGCCTCTGGGGGCATCTTGGAGGCACTTCTGGGGCATCTTGGATACGTCTTGGCGGCCTGTGAGGGCCTCTTTGGGACCTGCTGGTGGTCTCGCGGGCCATCCGTGCGTCAGTTCGCTTCCCCTCTTGGACCCTCTTGGGGGGGCCTGTGCCGTCTCGGGGCCATCTTGGGTTGTTTGGGGGGGGGGCCCTGGGGGTCCGTGTGGGCCGTCTTGTAGCGATCTCGGGGCCTCTTCGGCCGTCTTGGAGAGTTGGAGAGTCTCGAAGAGGCGAGAACGCCAACCTCAGAAATCTTGTTGGGACATGTGTTTAGCCTGGCCTCTTGGGCCGTCTTCGGTCCATCTTGGGGGTTTTGGAGCGCTCTCGGGCCATCTTGAGCGCCTCGTGGAACCCTCTTGGCCCTTTGTGCGGCCCTCCAGTCTCTTGAACGAGGTCACGCGACTCGCCCCAGGAAGAATGCGGTAACACTTGAGCAGCCCCAGGGATTCTTGGATTTGGGCCTGCCGGCCCGTGACCGAGTGTTAGTTTCTGCATTGGCGTTTCCATGAGATTTTCGGCCACTCCGCCCAGTGCCTCGCGGTACGATTGCGTATGTCCATATGCAGTTATATCGAGTTATATATATGTATATTGTTTGCCGGTCATTCGTATGTATGTCACACATAGTTTCATATGTATATACCGTATATTCAAATTATGTATCGACACATGCATCTCAGTATATAACTATCGGTATGTATGGTGTATATATGTTTATATAAATATATATATATATATGCACACATTTGTACACGTACATGCATATGTGTATGCATATGTATATGTAATTGTATGCATGTATGTATGTTTGTATGTACGTATGTGTATGGCTGAATTATGGTATGTGCCTGTGTATGTAAGTATGTATGTATATACGTGTGTATGGTTGTATGCATTTGTGTACGTATGTATGTGTGGATGCACGCATTCATGTTTGTAGTGGTATGTCTGTATGTATGTCTGTCTGTCTGTATGTTTGTATGTATGTATGTGTGTATGTATGTATGTATGTATGTATGTATGCATGTATGTATGTATGTATGTATGTATGTATGTATGTATGTATGTATGTATGTATATGTATATGTATATGTATATGTATATGTATAGGTATATGTATATGTATATGTATATGCATATGTATATGTATATACTGTATATGTATATGTATGCGTAGTTACGCATGCTCGTATGACTGCATGCAAGCCTGCATGCATGTCTGACTGTGTGAACGTATGCCTGTCTGTCTGTCTGTCTGTCTGTCTGTCTGTCTGTCTGTCTGGCTGGCTGGCTGGCTGGCTGGCTTGCTGTCTGTCTGTCTGTCTGTATGAATGCATGCATGCATGGATGCTGCATGTATGCATTCTGTAAGGATGTTTGTGATGGCCGTCGGCCCATCCCGTCACCGTGCCAGTGTTGTGTGTCGTGGAGGCAGTTTTGAGGCCTCTGGGAACCGTTTGGAGGTATCTTGGGGCGTCTTAGGGGGGCCCCCGCGGGGCCCCTTGGCGGCCTCTTGGGGCCCCCTGGGGGCCTCTTGGGGCGGAATACTCTGATGTTCGGTTTGTGTTTCCTTTGCTGGGCCTTTATATGGGCTGCCTTTGGGCCTCTTGGGCTGTCTTGGGGCCCTCTTCGGTCGTATTGGGCCATCTTTTGGGCCTCTTGGACCGTCTTGGGGCGATCGTGGAGGCTTCTTAGGGCATCTTGGGGCGCCGGGAAGACGAAACGGACACTACACTCATAGGAGCACCCAGCAGAAATCTGTGACGTTGGCCCCTTGGGGCCCTCTTGGGAGGCCACTGGGGCTCCTTTGGGGCGTCCCGAAGTCTTCGTGGGGTCGTCTCGGGGCCATCTCCTCGGGCGTCTTGGAGGATATTCGGGTCACCCCCTTTTGCAGTCTGGGCAGCCTCTCGGGGCCCTCTCGGCGCCCGTCTGGGAGCCCTCTTGGCCCCGAGAACGCAACGCGGGAGCACTCCTGGGCACGCGGGACGCCTCAAGAGATTTGAGCATTCGGGGTCCAGGCCCCGAGACGAATTCCAGACGATTCGCGTACCCCCGCAAGCCCATCCAGAAACGATGTCCAGGCGAGCTGAGGTGATCAGGGAAGTGCTGGAGGACAGAGGGGGACTGCCGAACCGTGCGAAGGAGAGGGGAGGACAAGGAAGAGGCTGGATGCATGGATAAGGCAGTGGGGAGAAAGAGGATGAATTAGGATGAGGAGGAGAAGCAGGAGGAGGAGGAGGAAGAGAAGGAGGAGGAGGAGGAAGGAGGAGCAGGAGGAGTAGGGCAAGCAAAATGGCCACAGGTCTCTTGGATGCCTCTAGGAGCTTCTTGGGATATCTCTCAGGCGCTTCTTGGTGGCCTCTTGGGACGTTTGCGGGTCTCTTGGCGGTCCTGGGGGACTCGTGGGCGTCTTGGGTGCCTCGGGGGGGGCCTCTTGGGGCCGCTTGGGGTCCTCTTGGGGGGCCTGGGGGCCTCTTGGGGGCCTCTTGGGGCCATCTTGGGGCCAACTTGGGGCCTCTTGGGGCCTCCTGGGCGCTTCTTGGAGGACATCGATCGACATAGGGGGGTCCCTTAAATAGTCTCGCCCCTCGGGAGCCCCCCAAGGAGCTATCTTGGGCCATCTTGGAGCTATCTTAAGGCCTCGAATGGCCATCGGAAGCGAAACGGCGAGAAAGCACAACGCATTGATTTGCCTATGGTGTTTGGAAGATGTTGGCCTCTTGGGGGCATCCTTGGGGGGCTCTTTTGGCATCTTAGCGCTGTCTTGGAGCAGTCTTGGGGCGTCTTGGAGCATCTTGGGTGCCATCTCGGGGCATCTTGCGCTATCTTGAGCCATCTTGGAGCTCATCGTGGGGTCTCTGACGCCCTCTTGGGGTCATCTTGGGCCACCTTGGACGCTCTGACCGCTCGCGGGGCGCCCTATCCAGGTCCAGGGGAGGGGTAGGGGGAGGGGAAAACCCCTCCCCGACAGGGAAGAAGGGAGGGGGAAGAGGACACGCTCTAGACCACCAAATCCCAGTCGGCTGTTGGGATTCTCAGGATTGCAGGCTGATGCTCCGGGGATGAGCAAGGAACCTGGGGACCATCCACTTCGTGACACAGGGGCAAGGTGGCGGATATGTGTATGCATCTACATGATATGCTCCTGCACTAACATGCATAGACCTCTCTCTAAATATGTATATCTGTAATGCATCGCACCCCCCCCAGATGCGGATAAGAGTGAGGGGGCGGTGGGCGGCAGACTGCGAGACTCTAGAGAAGCCTACCGCAGGCGCCAGCGTTTCACAAATTATACAACGAGCCCGCCGCAGGTGCCGATCATCTCTTCAGCCAATGTGGATCTGTCGCGGGTAGGTCGCGGGTGGGTCGCGGGTGGGTCGCGGGTCGGTCGCGGGTGGGTCGTGGGTGGGTCGCGGATGGGTCGCGAGGTGGGTCGCGGGCGGGTCGCGGGGTGGGTCGCAGGTGGGTCGCGGGTGGGTCGCGGGTGGGTCGCGGGGTGGGTCGCGGGTGGGTCGCAAGTGGGTCGTGGGTTGGGACGCGGGTGGGTCGCGGGGTGGGTCGCGGGGTAGGTCGTGGGGTGGTTTTGCGGGGGGGACGACAACAACAAACAACAACAACCAACAACAACAACAACAACAACACCAACAACATCAACAACAACAACAACAACAACAGCAACAGCAACAGCAACAGCAACAACAACAACAACATCAACAACAACACCAACAACAACGGCAACGGCAACAGCAACAACAATCATTTTAATATTCTTCGCCCTTATATGCTCGAGTGTCCAATAACGCGTATTTCCCAAACCCTCGATACCCGCCCTTTTCGTCTTCGATCGAGCCCCTTTCGGGGGGTATACCTTTCTTCCCTGCAGGCCGGGCCCCGGCAAGCGGCGGGGCGGCCGCGGACCGTCGGCCTGGCCAGCGGCAGCGTCGGCGGGGCGACCGCGGACCGTCGACCCAACCCCAAGAGGGACGGACAGGGGACCAACCACGACGACGACGACGACGACGACGACGACGACGACGACGACGACGACGACGACGTCGAAGACGACGGCGACGACGACGACGGCGGCGACGACGAGCGAAAGCGAGAGCGAGAGAAAACGACAGCAGGGCCACAAGGACACGAAGTAGGGCACGAAGGGCGACAGCGGGGACACGAAGGGAATGCGTATGGGCCCACGAAGAGCGCGAACGACAGGGGGCCACGAAGTGCAGATAATGCGGGGCCATAGAAGGCAACTATGGGGCCACTGAGGGTAGCATCTGGGCCACGTAGGACAGTGAGGGGGACACAAATGGCGACAGCGGGGCCACGAGGGGCATGCACATGAGGCCACAACAGGCGCGACTCCTGGGTGCCTGGGTGTCGGGAGCGCGGCGCTTGGGCAAATTGCAGGACAATCCAACGCAAGGTCATTCTTCAGTAAGTTGCAAGCAAGTCCCCAGCGAGAGCGCGACTCCAGAGCGCCAGGAAAAGGATTCCTGAATAAATTGTAAGGAAGTCCCAAGCGAGAGCGCGATTCCTGAATAAAATGAGAGGCAGTCTCGGGCGGGAGCGGGGGTCCTGGCTAAATTGTAAGGAAGTCTCCGGCGGGAGCCGTTGTTGTTGTAACCCGGGGGCCAGGGGGCCAGTTTGAGCAGGAAGACTTTCCCTGACAAAAAACCGGGTGCGAGCGTCGAAGGGCCCACTTTGATTGAGAAAAAACAGCACCGGCGGGGGGGGATTAACAATGATTTTTGCGCGGGCCTTACGGCCTGTGCCGCCGACTCTGGAGGCATCGGCTCTCGACGGCAAAGGGGGGGAGAGGGGGGGTAGGAGGAAGAGGAGGAGGAGGAGGAAAAGGAGGAGGAAAAGGGGGGGGGGAGGAGCAAGAGAAGGAGGAACAGGAGGAGGAGGAGGAGGAGGAGGAGGAAAAATGGAAAAGGGAGAGAAGGGGGAGAAGGAGGAAGAGGATGGAGCAGGCGTGGACGACGAAAACGATGGAGGAGGAGCAGGGAAAAATGTCTGAGAGGGGTTTGAGACGGCATCAGATGGGTCGCAGGGCGTTCCTACACGGCTCAATATTAAGGGGTCTCGAAAGCCGGGGAAGTGAACGAGGGTTGCGACAAGCCGGGGGGGATGCAACAAGCATTGAATATGGAGCATTCAAAAAGGCAGGCGAGCTGCACAAAAATCACACTCTTCCCAGGACCTGGATTGGTCACGGGTCGGCGTATGTGGAGGAGAAGGCTGTAGGGAAGGGACAGAAGCGACGCCGGGAGGGCGGCGTATCTGACCCAGGACCCTCCCCGGGACCCCCCCCCCCCCTGGCGGGGAAGGGAAAAAAGGGAAGGGTTCTCCCTTTGACTCAGAGGCGACGTTGTTCCGTTTCGGTTTGTACCGACACGCTTCAGGAAAAGGTTGTAGGACAGGAGAGAAAACGACGGGCGCAGTGGAGGAGAAGGCTGTAGGGAAGGGACAGAAGCGACGCCGGGAGGGCGGCGTATCTGACCCAGGACCTCTCCCGCTACCCCCCCGGGCGGGGAAGGGAAGAAAGGGAAGGGGTTTCCCTTTGATTCAGAGGCGACGTTGTTCCGTTTCGGTTTGTACCGACACGCTTCAGGAAAAGGTTCTAGGACAGGAGAGAAAGCGACGGACGCAGTAGAAGAGAAGGCTGTAGGGAAGGGACAAAAGCGACGACGCTGCAGAGAAACGGAAAAAGGAACGACGAGGAAAATGGGGCAAGCAACAAAGC
>CAUYUJ010014261.1:32500-40000 GCA_963575745.1 Prorocentrum cordatum | reverse complement strand
GGCAGCGTGGCGTTCCCGCACCAAAATTCGATGGACGTCCTGGGGTCTCAGGGTCGGGTTTCTTGTGGAAGGTTTCTTGTGGACTGGCCTCCACCGTACTCAGGCATCGAGGGTCATGTGGGCGATCGTGCATGGCGTTCAGTGATTGTTGTTGTTCAGGGTCCGGCGACATCCCGGGTTATCGCGCTCGCCCACCCCCGCCTCCCAAGGATACCTAGACTTCGCCAGTTGCGCAGGTCCGAAGGGGATGCGCTGTACTGGTGCGCGCGGGCATGCGTGGGGCTGCCAGGGGTCATCGGCTGGTATCGCCCCCCCCACCAGATACGGTAGGTTTGCGTCGTGTCGACCAGCGGCGACCCCAGCGCGGGCGTTCAACGTTGAACGCCGGCGGCGACCCAGAATCGGTCGATGTGGAACGATCGGACGTTGCGGAGACGGCCGATCGTTCAAGGTTGAACGATCCAGCGCGGTGTCAGAAACCAACGCCGAAGTCGGCACGACGCGAACCTCCCGTAACCCGGGTCATCGCCGAATAACGAGTAACGATCATAACGAGTAACGAATAACGAGTAACGATCTTTTGCCGAATAACGAATAACGAGTCATCGCCGAATAACGAGTAACGAGTAACGATCTTTTGCTCGCGGTGTCCAAGAGCAGCCATGCTTCTGCGACCCGCCGGGTCGGACCCCGGCCTCCTCCAGGAGCCCCACGGCGCCGGTGGTGCTCGGGCTGGGCACGGGCTCCTACGGCACCACACGCATGGGGAGGCCCCGCGGCCGACAAGCGACTGTGTCTCTGATCCCCTGGCGATGGCGGGCGTGACTAAGACTTTTTTGCTCCTCCTCCTCCCCCTCCCCCTCCCCCTCCTCCTCCTCCTCCTCCTCCTCTCTCACTCCCTCCCTATCTCCCTCCCTCCGTATCTCCCTCCCTCCCTATCTCTCTCTAGGGAAGGGAGGCCCCGCGGCCGACAAGAGACTGTGTCTCTGAGCCCCTGGCGATGGCGGCCCGTGCCGTGCTCTCGGCGCAGCAGGGGCCGCGGAGCTGGAGCACGCGCGCGGAGCGCTCGGCCGCGGGGGAGACTGCAGGTTTTTCATGTCTCATTCCTCCAGGCGCTTGGGCTTTTTGGGGGCTCCAGGCGCAAAGGCGCTTGCGCTACGAACGAAAACACACAGAAGAGAGAGCGAGAGAGAGAGAGAGAGAGAGGCATGAAACCCTCGGAGGGCCGAAAGCCCGCCGAGCGTGACTAGGGAAGGGGTGGGAGGGGGCGGGAGGGGGCTGGTCAATGCACGTTTCGCGCCGGTGCCGTCTGGAAATGCTGCGGCGTGGCGGATTCCCACACGGCGCAGGCGCGGATCGCGGCGTGGCCAGAGGAGGTCGGGCGGGGCTGGGACGAGGATGCGTCCGTTCCAGAGCGTTCTGGAACGCTCTCAGAGCGTTCCGGAACGCTCTGAGAAGGCCGCGGCACCCGAGGCATCTTTTCCAGAGCCGCCCGAGCTCAGAGATTCTCGATTCATCCTCCCCCGACGTTGTCCTCGTCCTGGCTTCGTCTTAGGGGGGGCGGCGGGGGCGGTCACGGGCGCCATCGCGAGCGACAGAGTGGGCCCCAGCCCTCCCCGCGCCTTGGCACAGAGGGGCACGGCGGAACGCTCTGGCACGTCCTCCGCCGCCAGGGCTCCAACTGGGCCCTGGGGCCCTCGAGGAAGGGTCCTGCAGATGGGCAGCGGGTCCCCGGGGAATGGGGAGGCCCCCGACGCTTCGAGGCTCGACGGACGGGGCCAGCACGCCGCGCGGGGGTCAGTCCGAGCGCCGGGTCTTGCAGGATCCTGCGGGGCCAGGCCCAGAGATCCAACATTTTGAAAAAAGCAAGACGGAGTTTTTTCGCAAATTTCGGCCCCTAGGAGCCCTCGCCGGGCCTCAGGACCGTCAAAAAACGACCCAGGATGAAGAACCGGTCCTGGGGAATGGGTCGAGACTTGCGGGGACCCCGTGTTGAAAAAATGACGACATCGGATCTCTGAGGGGGTGCACTGACCCAGGCTTGGATGCAGGGTCCTGCAGGGTCCTGCCGGATTTGCAGGATCCTGCAGGCCTGACTGACCGGGGTCTGGATGGGCCCGGGTCAGAAGATCCCCGGACGCCTCGGCGCCCACGGCGACGACCCTCGGTCCCCGGCGCAGACAGAAGCCCTGCGGCAATGGAGGCCGGGCATCCCGAATGGGGTCGGAGGATCGCACCGCATATCCGTTGCCACGCCGATGCATCGGCGACGCCAGGGAGGAGAGACTCGGGCCCTCGATGTCGGAGGTCTGGGAGGGGACGTGTGATCGAATGGTTCGGATCGTGCGGAGGTTCGTGGGTTCCAGGTTGAGAGCGTCGTGGTACTCGTGCAGCCGTCAGCAAAAACGTACCATTCACATAGATAAGAGCGCAAAGGGAACTCCGAAATAAGTTCGCATCGGGTAGAACTGGGGTGAACGGTGGAGTGGGGAAGGCGCCATCCCTAACAAATAGCTGGGTGTGCCAATGGCTGCCGCTGTCTGGCGTGGCCTCCGTGGAGCGGCAAAGCACGCCGATGGGGCTCGTGGAGCGGGAAGGGGGCGATGCTTGATAACACACAACGTGTTCTGATGACTGCCGCGGTCTGGCAGTGCCTTCTTGGAGGGGCGGACCGTGCTGGAAGAAGTGGTGTAGTTGGAAGGCCGCGGTAAGCCGTTCTGTCAATGCAGACTCTCGCAGCGGGAGTGCACGTTCGCAGGGCGGGACAGGAGTGAGCAGCAGCAGCACTCAAGCCACTCAAGCCGTCTGACGTTCCACTGGAAAACGAAACTTGGCTCTGGCTGGGGCCGTTAAAACCTTGTTTAACCCCCTGTCGACGTTTCGCCTATCTGGCAACCATGCTGCTACAAATTGTGCGTGTGAGAAAAGACTGTGCTACGAGAAGATTACACGCAATATGAATACACGAGCACTCTTATTCCTGAACACAACAAACAATCAAGGGCACAGAGAGAGGCAGATCATTCACGCACAACTGCAACAGGCTGAAAGGCCAGCGCTGGAGCCCAGCACGGGCGCTCGGCCGAGGAAATGGCCTAGTTGCGGCCTTTAGAAGATTTCTTGCCGCCGCCAAGCTGCCTGGCCATGTTGCCTCTCGGGGCACGATTGTACTGCACTGTGGCACCTATACTGCGCATCTGCTCACACAACACCTGCTCAACACTCACCCACATGCCTGCCATGGACATCTGCTCACTGGGAAGGTCGAGCGGCGTCATCTGTATGCCTACCTCGTCCCCTTCCCCTCCCTTTGCTTCCTCGATCTGTTTGAGAAGAGCTTCCTCCACGGCTGGATCTTTTGGGAGCAGTATATTGCCTTTGAGCGACAACGTAATGCGATTGAACTGTTTCTGGCCTGGGCGGTCGTAGGTGGGGGTGGTCGTCATCTCTTTGATCCACCTCGACAGCTGGAACGGCGTTGACTTGGACATCATCCTCTGGAGCCTGGCACACGCCTTCTTGCCTGCCTGGATGCGCAGAGATGTGTCCGCGGGCGGCGAGCTCTCGATAACGGCGAGAGCCGCGAAAAGGGCTTGGCACGCGGGGGCGGCCAGCTCCTTGTCTGGATTTGCTTTCCTCACTTTCAGGAAGTCCTGGAAACTGTTGAGCATGGCCTCTACCAGAGGATGTTTGCGCTCCAGCATGAGGGTGGTGAAATTGACCTGCTCGAGGGTTCTCACGCGAGTCTCGAGCTGGGTGATCAGCTTGTCTCGCACAGACTGCTTGGCGCTGTTCTCCTTCTCCTCGTCTGATACGACCTCCATCCCGTCCTCCGTCTTCGTTTTTTTTCTCTCTGTCTCTCTCTCTCTCTGCTCGGATGCGATCGCAAAGCTCTTGCTGCGAGGCCTCACCAAGCCTGATGCGTCGTCCTGCGACCTTAATATGAAAGTTCGGTGCCAGAAGAGGACGAAGATGAGAGAAAGTATGCTTGGACACTTCGGCTGCGGTGTCGAACTCCTCTCGGCATACATGACACTTCCTGGCATCCGTTTCGAGTACATGATTTTCGAAGCGACCTTCTGTTGTAAGGGCAGAACTGACGAACTAGACTTCGCTTAGTATGCTGCAAGGCGGCCGTGCGATCACGAAGAACGCCAGAGCACATGGTACATTGATTTTGTAATAGTGCATATTTTTGCGATGTGCAGCCTTCTGCGCGTACCCCCCGACGTCGAAGCGATATGTGCGACGAGCTGTTTGTATGTCGGCCATTTAGATAGACATTGCGATCCGTCTGGCATAAATTCTCTGCAAACAAACTCGCCGCCCTGGTCCGTCGAGGGAGCCGTGCTGGGGACGGCTGGCGGTTGCATCAAAAAGGCGGCCCGCAACTCGCTGACATCGATTGCCTGGAAATCCTCTCCAAGCTCAAATAATACTCGATCTAGTCTGTGCTCAGCCTTCAGCCTCTTCTAGCAGGTCGGCTCCTGCTTCGATGGCTGCCAAAGAACCAATATCTTGCTGCAACTGATGTGCCCAAGGCTGCCCTTTCTATCACACTCCCGTTAGTAAATACCTCCCCATCAACCGCCATAATACCGAACATAGCTGCCCAGAGCTGCCCGTGAAACTCTTTCGCCCTGGACATACTTTGATACCATCTTAGTCGTCTAAGCCTAAGTTCCAAGAGTAGCGGTCCCAAACCAAACTTGCGTAAAACCTCATGGTTGGATAATGTGCGAGTTTTCCCTCAGACCATGAACACGTCCCTTGAAGTATGGCTCGGCCCTTGGCTACTATGAGCCCTTCGAGTCCCGCGAGGTCTCTAGGTACCAGGGGGGCCGTGCCTTTGGCCCAGACCTCCATTCCAGACAGAGCCGTATTCACTAGAAGACTCTTGACCAGGTTGGCTTTTAGCTTCCATGGGGCGTACGACTACCAGAACTTTCCCATCGAGTAAACGCTCACACGTACTGCATGCTGCCGCTTCAGCAGCTCGGGAACTGGTGAAAAAAAAGGTGGAGGTACAATGTCCTCCTAGATATCTGGCATGATGCTTGGCGGTGCCGTCCACCTTCGAGTTGCCGCGGTGAAGCTCGCGTGACAACTCATAAGACCCAGCGCCAGTGAGAAACGATCTATTCTCCTGCTTGCTAATGTTCTGGCTGGCTCCCACCTCCTCCATTCCCATGTCGATCGCTAGGTTCTCCGCTGCCGACCCTGCTGCTATGGTCTATGCTCCTCCTCCTGTCCCCTTCTCCATGAATTTGTTGGCGATGTCATCTACAAATCCAGTAAGTGCGACCTGCCTGATGTCCTGCCCTTGGTCATCCCACGGCAGTCTGGCTTCGACAGCGATGTGCCATCCTGCTCCACAGAACATATCGGCTAGGCGATGCACCACTGGCTGGGAGAAGGTGCGAACGAAAATGAGAGTCGCCCCCGTATCTCCAGGAAAAACCTCGCGTGACTCGGTCCTCCAGGAACTCCAAATCCTCGTAACAATACAGATTCTCCCCAACCTTCAAGACTGCGCTGTGCTTTAAAGAGAAAAAGGCGTTGGTGGCGTCGTGGCACCTCAACATGTGGGATACGCCTCCTTTCTGCATCCTATAGCTACCTATAACTTGGATTGCCATGGCTGTTTCACGCCTCCGATCTCGGAGTCCCCCATATACCCAGCCGGGTGGCTCCCACGCCCCAGGTTTTCCGCGTCTCTTCTTCAAAACCCTTGCGTGACAGCATCGACCCAGGGTACACATAACCATAATATTTCTCTCGCCATCGCAATCCAATTTCGCACGTTTTGGTAGTCTGGTTGCCTGAGCTGCATGCCAGGCCGCGGGTGTGCGCCTCCAGCGCCGACACGCCCATAGTAGCTTCTTTAGCATATCAGCAGATCCGTTGGGCTCGAGCTCGAGAGCTCCATGGCCCAATCCAACACGAGCTCGAGCCCTCTGCGAGTTTGTCCACTCAGGGAGAAATAGCAAACGCAATATCTCGGGCGGGCACGACCATTAAGTCCATGTGCGCCAATAACGAAGACGCCATACTGTGGAAGACAAATGTTCATAATCTGTCATGGCCATCTCAAGAGCATCCATGTCATCTCTCATAGGACGTTGCAGATCATCAATCTCATGCTGTATGTCTTCCAGTGTGGGCACAGGAGTGAGGAGGAGACGGATGAAGAAGATTGGGTGGTGAGGCGGCAAAGTAATCGCCCTGCTCAGGACGCCGGGGGGGAGGAGGACGGATTGAAAGAGGGAAAAGAGTGGGATGGGGCGATGGTGATGATGATGATGATGATGATGATGATGATGATGATGAATGATGATGCTGGTGATGATGATGATGATGATGATGATGATGATGACGATGCTGATGCTGATGCTGATGATGATGATGATGATGATGATGATGATGATGATGATGATGATGATGATGATGATGATGATGATGATCATGATGATGATGATGATGATGAGAAGGAGGAGGAGGAGGAGGAGAAGGAGGAGGAGAAGGAGGGTGAGGAGGAGAAGGATGCAGGAGGAGGAGGCAGAGTAGCGGGACGAGTAAGGTGATATTGGGCGGCGGTACCACCCTTCCCACCGTGAAGTTCTGTCTGGCTGATTGCCCACGGGCAGTGGCAAACAACTGGTCTCGTGTTCCCCGCATCTGTCCAGAGGCCATGTGTCACTCGCCCTTCCCTTCCTTCCTCGTCCCTCTCCGCCCCCTCCTCCTCCTCCTCCTCCTCCTCCTTTTCCTCCTGTCGCCCGTTCCCCCTGTTCCCCCCTGCCCCCATCTTTGTCCACCTCTTCTTCCTTCCCTCTGCTCCCGCTCTCCGTCTCCGCCCCGTCTCCGTCTCCGTCTCCCCCCCCCCGTCTCCGTCTGCCTCCTCCTCCTCCTCCTCCTCCTCCTCCTCCTCCTCCTCCTCCTCCTCCTCCTCCTCCTCCTCCTCCTCCTCCTCCTCCTCCTCCTCCTCCTCCCCCCCCTCTCCGTGACCCGCGCGCCCTCTTCGTCCCCTCCCACCCCCGTTTGCCCGTTTGCCCCCCTCACTAGCTTGCTCCCCCCCCTCCTCACCCCCTCCCCTCCCCTGTGGCTCGCTTCGCGCTCCCCCTCGTCCAGAGCTTGCCGTCTTCCCGACTGGTCCCTCCTCTCGCCGACCTGCCGCTCATCCCCTGCTCTTTCCTTTCCTTTCCCTGGGCCCCTCGCCTCCCGCGCCCCTGCTCCTCGCCTGGGCCCCTGCCCGGGCGCTTGCGGCTGCTCCAGCGCCTGGCCCTGCAGGCTGGACGCAGCCTGTCTCACCGTCGTCGTGTCGCCGTCTCGCTTTCTCTCTTGGGACTTGGCCCCCACGTGCGGGCCTCGCCACGTGCGATCCCGGGCCCAGCGCGCTCGGCTGCCGAGCCGGTGCCTCTGCGGAGCGCCCACGATGCCGCGCGGTCCAAACATCGGTATTGGTTAACCGCTCCCCCTCCCCGCCCCCATCCCCTTTCGAGG
>CAUYUJ010014261.1:0-25000 GCA_963575745.1 Prorocentrum cordatum | reverse complement strand
ACGGTCCGTCACCGCACCGCTTCGGGACTCCGGAGATGCAGGAGGCCACATGCGGACCCTACCCCAAGGGCTCCCTCGAGGGCGCGAAGTTATTCGCGCTTCGCGGTCCTCGTTCCTTCTCCCCCTCCTCCTCGTCCTCCTATTCTCCCTTTGGGAGGGCGGCGCGAGAGCGCGAAGTTATTCGCGCTTCGCGCAGCGCGAAGCGCGAAGTTGGGAGCCCTAGCTACCCCACCACCCCACGATTTCGGAGGGGAGAGGCGGGGTTTACTTCGCTCGGGACCTCCCGAGCGAAGTGAACCCTGCCTCCCCCGGGGCTGTCGGACGGGGCTAGGACGAGGATAAGTCCGTTCCAAAGCGTTCCAGAACGCTCTCAGAGCGTTCCGGATCGCTCTGAGAAGGCCGCGGCGCGCAAGACATCCTCCAGAGCCGCCAGATCTCATAGATTCTCGATTTATCCTCCCCCGATGTTATCCTCGTCCTGGCTTCGTCTGAGGGTGGGGCTGGGAGGTCCTGACACGCTCCCGTCGTGGAAATCCCCACGGGAGGTTTGTGGCAGCTCTCGCCCCAGAGGGGAGCCCTGGCTCGTCAGGGAGCGGCTCGGGGCGGACAGCAGATGCAGATCGTTGATAGGGAAGGGTCGACGCCAATCACGGCGTCGGATGTCCGGACATGAGGGGATACGGGCATCGAGGGTAAAAGGACCCCTAGCCCTAATAACACGATGAAGACGTAGCCTCATTGAGGTCCCCGCCTTAGCATTAGGGATGATAGATCTGGGAGGTTTGTCCTAGACAAAGACTCCTCCCTATTCCTAATGCTTTTTGGCCCTCCGAACTTGGGTTCCCTCCCAAAGGGTTAGGGGTACCCCGCAGTTGCGGATAAGAGTGAGGGGGCGGCAACTTCGTCGGCAGTCTGCGAGGCTCTGAAGTTGTCCGCCGCAGGCGCTTAAGTTTTACACATTATCCAGTGAGCCCGCCGCAGGCGCCGATTTATTCATTAAAGCAATGTGGGTGTGTCGCGGGGTGTGTCGCGGGCGGGTCGCGGGTGGGTCACGGTAGGGGTCGCGGGTGGTCGCGGTTGGGTCCCAGGTGGGTCGCGGGTGGGTCGCAGGCCAGGCCGCGGGGGAGACGACAACAAACAAAAACCATCAATAACAAGAACAACAACAAAAACAACAATAACAACAATAATATCAACAATCCGCACCGCAGGACCTCACTTCAGCCTCGCGCCCAGGGGCTGAATGACTGTTCGGCCCCCTCACTCTTATGTTTGTTTATTTTTGTTTTGTTTATCAATTGGCGAGCGCGACAACAACGACAAAGACGACGACGTCGACTACGACAACGTCGTCGACGACGACGACGACAACGACGACGACGACGACAACGACGACGACGGCACCCCCGACGCCGATGACGCCGACGACGACGCCGACGCCGTCACCGACGCCGACACCGACGCCGACGCCGACGCCGACGACGACGACGACGACGACGACGACGACGACGCAGGCACCCACGACGCCGACGACACCGACGACACCGATGACGACCGCCACCAGTGGCGACGGCGCCAGTGTTTTTTTGGCCGATGTGCGTGGGCGCCTCGGGCGCCAGGAAAACCGGCTGCGGCCAGCTGACTTGCTATGACCCCTCCGTTTGTTTGTTATCCCCCCCCCTTCTTTTCGTCCGACCTGGCAGGCATTCTGGCGCCACGGGAGAAGGCCACGAAGGAGTAGCGCTTGGGGTCTTCAATTCTGCGGCCATTGGCGAACCCCACCGCTGCGGGTTCAGCCAGCACCTGGGGTATGGGACACTCCGGCGGTCACTTGGCTGCAGACGTCCGTCAGATTCTGAAGCCCACCTGGTGTTCGGAGCTGCATGGGTAGGGTTCGCGTATTTCGGTAGCGAATCATGGGAGCCCTATGTAGCCTCGCAACTTCGCTCTTAGGATGCATTAGCGTCGATTAGCGTCGGGCCATCGATGGGGTAGCGCCGATTTCGCGTCGACTTCGCGTCGATTAGAATCGATTCAGCGTCGACCAGCGTCGATTCGAAAGGCCCAGCAAGATAAGTTGCCACCGGCGCATGTAGGTGCCCATCCACGGTTTCCGTTTTTGTTGGGCATCCGCTGGTGGGGCCCATACGCCGCCTGCGTCACGGGCGTCTGGGGATGCCAGGACCGCTCGGCGGCTCCAGTCTTGCCGTCCCTTCCCAGCTGAGGGGGCGCGTCGGGGAGCCCTGAACAAAAGCACGCGTGGAACTCTAACCCCCCCCCGGGGCCCGACATGTGTGCCTTTGGGGCTGCGTTTGGGTGGTCCTGTCGGGGGCGCGCAAACATGGATTAGCGACCCATGGATTGGGCGCGCGGCCGCCAAATCCATGGATCGGGGGACGTGCCCTCCCCCAAGATGCGGCCCGCGGCGGAAATCCGCGATCTCCCATGTCAGCGGGACCCGTCGCTAATTCACGCCCCCATGATCCATGTTTGCGATCGCCTGACTCTCGGGGTAGACGTCCTGAAAAAATCATGATGTCGGGGGTCTGGGTAGTTTGCGGATTCGCTCTCGGGGGCCGATCGCCGATCTGTCGGCCACATGTCGCCGATTCCAGGTCGATGTTTTCCCTCCTGAGCCAGTCCCCCCTTCTCTCGGGGGCGGCGAAGAGGGGGGGGGATGACTAGGGGGGGATGGATATCATTGCGTGGGCCGTGATATTTACCCAGATTTCATGGCGCCTCTTCTTGTTTCATTACGCTCCTTTCCCCCCCCCCTCCTGGGCCGCGCACATGCCGCTGGCCATGATTTGCGCCCCTCCCTCTTTGATGCCCCCCTCTTGGCCGCCCCCGATTATTGTCGCCCCTCATCTTCGATCCGATCTCTCGCCATCGGGGTCAGACGGGTCCTGAGGGAAACGTGTCCTGGACACTGGGGCTTTCCCCCCAGGACGAGATCTGTCGGCGGTGTATCGCCAATTACATGTTGATGTTTTCCCCCCCGTCCCCCCCCCCCAAGAGCCCCTCACTCCTCCAAACGTTGCCCCTCACCCAAGGGGCTTGGAAAGGGGTCCCAAGCTGGACCCTTCACTATTTCAGGCCTCTCGTCCTTAGGGCCCCCTCCTGCAGGGCCCCATCTGGCCCCATCTTTGAAGCGCCGAATCCGAGGGCGACAGATGGTTGATGCGCCCGCTTCAACCCGATGGCCCAGGATCGGCGCGTGCGTCAGGCTTGCGCCCGCGGTGATGCGTCTGTGACGCGATGTGTCCAGAGCCAGTCGACATCGAGCGATCCGTCCGCGGCATCGGGAAGCCGCGGCATCGCTCGAGGCACGAGCCTGCCGTGCAGCGTCCCCTGGCCATGCTAGGAGGGCGTACGCACCGATCACGGGCCTGGGTTCGGCTCGGCCCCGGTCGGTTCAGGGTTTTATTAAGTCGGGCTTGTCCCTCTACAGGAGGAATGTTCAGACATAGTAGAAACATAGTCTTGGGACGATGTTGTTTTAGTATTTAAAATACTTTTGAACAATTTGGGGTAGTCTTAGTATTTCGTCTCAAATCCGCTTGTAGGGGGACGTGCCCGACCTCAGGGTAGTTGCTGCCCCCTCAGAGTGGAATCCCGTGCCAAGAGACACCTTGTTTGCTTCCAGGGTGCCTTGGGGTTCTTGGGTTTCGATGGCTCGGCGATGGAAAGCGTGGCGCTCCCGAGGCAACAATCCATGGGCGTCCTGGGGTCTCAGGGTTGGGTGTCTCGTGGAAGGTTTCTTGTGGTCGAGCTCCTACTGTAGAGGAGAGAGTCGGATGCGGGTGTTGGAAGCGTTTCGCTTCTCTGAGGCTTCCTGAGGCGCCCTCGTCGCCGCGGCCGGATTCGCCACGAGACTCTGGCCAGAGTGCACCCCTGCGGGGCAGGCACGGGGGCGGATGCTCCTGCTCGAAGAGGAGGCCCTGCACCGTCATCGGACCAGCAGCCCGGGGCGAAAAGCGGAGCCCTGGCCACGGAGCAGCGAGTTCCGTGCGCCGAGCGTCACCACAGGGCTCGTGACGCCGGATGGCCGAGAGGGGGCGGACGTGCGTGGGGCGGGGGGCGCGGAAGCGAACGGGGCGACGCTGCGCACGTTTTGGTTGGTGGTCGTCGGATCACCACGAGCGTGGCCGCGTCGGCTCGGCGTGGAGAGCGGAGGTGGCGACGTTCGGAGAGCGGAGGGGCCACGACGAGGGCGACGTCACGAAAAGGGGAGGCGGCCGGGGGAAGGGGTGGGGGATGGGCAGGGCTCGCGCCTCCTCGCTTCGTGGGGCAGCGGTGGCAGCAGAGTGCTCTGTGATGGCTTTCTGACTCATTGCTTCGCCGATCGGCGCGGGCCCTCGCACCCCCTCCTCCCACCCCGCCCCCCACCCCCCCCTCTGGAGCAGATCTCGGCTGTTTTTGGCGCCTGGTTCGAGCAGGTGGAGTCCTCCCCAGCAGGACGCACTGCTGCAAGCAGTCGCACTGAGCAGGGGTCCGGAGCCAGACCCCCCCACCCTCCCCCCCCCACCTTCCGCCCAAAGTCGAAGCGCCGAATGAGCAAGAAGAAAACGCTCACCTTTCGGTTTCGGCCTCGGCGGGCCCTCACCGGGCCTCGGTGCCGTGTGCAGTCAAGAAGCGGGTTGGGAGAAGGACTGTCGGGTGTGCTGGCGAGGCGGGGGGGGGGGAGGAGGAGAGGAGGAGGGACTGCTGGGGTCAGTCACGGTGAGCTTGGGCCCATGGGGTCGTTTTAGGGCGGTTCTCGGGCTCTTTCTTTATGGTCAGACCGGCAGATGTTCTGTCACATGGTAGTGGCAGTACCCTCCACAGTTTTCTGTCCCCTGTCGGTGCTGCCATATTCGAAAGCAATTGGTTTCCTTGTGTCAACGTGTTGTGTGCTGTCCGAATCGATTGGCCTTGCCCCGTTGGGCATCTTGCGGTTCAGCTGACCACAGGAGAGGCACCGGGAAGTGTGCTGGTGAGGGGCAGATGTGTGTCGGGAAGAGAGGGGGGAACAACTCCACCGCTGCTTCTTCCAAAGGACGCCGGCTTCCACCGCTGCTGCGCTGGTGGCACTGCGGGCTCCTTTGCCCTTGAGGCTGCTGACCAGGACAGGCCAGCCACAACTGGGGAAGCTGTGATCCTTACCCCCCTGGGGGACCCATCGGTTTCGACACACCTCTCGAGAGATCGTCGATGCGATGGGTTCCCCTGGGGGGGTAAGGACCACAGCTCCCCCAGTTTTGGCTTGTCGGCAGGACCCAGCGGTGCAGCGTCTGCCTCGAGCACGTGGCTAACGCAGACTGCGTGGCGCCAGGGGGGGGCGCACGCGGGATCCGGCTGCCCAGATCGCATTGGGGACCCCTTTGATGGGCCTGTTTTCCACCATCACCACCATAAGTTGGAGGGGAGGGCCTCCTCCTCCTCCTCCTCCTCCTCCTCCTCCTCCTCCTCCTCCTCCTCCTCCTCCTCCTCCTCCTCCTCCTCCCCTCCCCCTCCTCCTCCTCCTCCTCCTCCTCCTCCTCCTCCTCCTCCTCCTCCTCCTCCTCCTCCTTCCCCTCCTCGTCCTCTTCCCCCACCCCCTCCAACTTATGGTGGTGGTGGTGGAAAACGGGCCGCTCTTCTCGGCCAGCGCATGCTGCCACAGGTCGTTCGCTGTGCCTTTCTTTCGATCGCTCCCCCCCACAGGGTCCGGCTTGAATAAGGAACACTTACTTTTCAAAAGAGGCGCGGTCGTTCTTTTGGTTTGCATGCGTTCCGGTACCTTTTTGATAGCGAACCCCCCTGGCGTTCCCTCGGACTTCGCAGACTTCCTTGGAAAAAATGGGGTTTCGTTCCTTATGTATCGTTCCTTAGGTCAGGCCGAATACTGTATGTGCCTCTCTGCTCCTGATAAGAATCTCTTGCGCGGAGGGGAGCGTAGATCAGGGCGTCTCTTGGGTGAGGAGAGCTGTCGAAGCCGCACTCCCAACTCGCCCCGTCCCGAAGCGGGCGTCCTGCATCAGACGCTTTCCGTATGCGACCCTATCCGTGTTGTTCCCGAGTTTTGCTTGCATTGAAGTGGGGGTGGTTGGATGGTTCAGCTGGAAATGAGAGCACTCTGTTGCTGGGAATTTCCGCAGAGAAGGAGGAGGAGATCTTACTCTCCTTCTTCCCTCCTACGCCTCCGCCGCCTCATTCGTCTCTTCCCACTCCCCTCTCCCCTGTGGTGGAAGGGGGGAGAAGCACGGATAGTTTTCAAGATGGAGAGGGAGAGAGAGAGAGGGAGAAAGAGAGAGAGAGAGAGAGAGAAACCACGCAACAACAATAATAAGCAGAGGGATAGGGAGAGAGACAAGCAAACAACGACAGGGAGAAACCAAGAAAACACGATATATATATACATAGAGAGAGAGAGAGAGAGCGACTGAGAGCGTGAGGGCGAGAGAGAGAGAGAGCGAGAGAGAATGCGCAAAACGCGAGAGAGCAAGAGGGAGGGGGAGAGGGAGGGGGATGGAGGGAGAGGGAGCGGGATGGGGGGAGAGAGGAGAGGGGGGGGCGGGGAGAGGGAGAACGCCGACGAGAAGCAGGCGCGGGATGCCGGGGCAGCCCTGGGGCCGCGCCGCCCGCGGGGAGGTGCTGGAGGAGTGCGGGCGGGACGCGCACGTCTCCTGCGGGGGGCCCGGGCCCGGGGGCTCCCGCGACAGGGCCCCCGCGGGGGGCCCGCTGGACGCGCAGGGGCGGGGGCGGCAAATGGGCGGGGACGGGCCCTCCTCCTCCTCCTCTACCTCCTCCTCCTCCTCCTCCCCCTCCTCCTCCTCCTCCTCCTCCCCGTCCTCCTCCCTCCTCCTCCTCCTCCTCCTCCTCCTCCTCCTCCTCCTCCCTCCTCCTCCTCCTCCTCCTCCTCCTCCCCCTCCCCCTCCTCCTCCTCCTCCTCCTCCTCCTCCTCCTCCTCCTCCTCCGAAACCCGGAGGGAACAGCCTCCATCCAAACCTGGGGGATAAATCGGCGACGACGACGTTGCCGAGCATCGTCACCCTTCGAAAAAGGGATCGTGAACCTCACTCTGAAACTCGAGCGGGCCACGGACATCGCAGACGCCAAGTGGGAGAAGAAGAGGGCGAAGTGGGAGAGCGAAAAGAAGATGCTGAACCAACAGCTGAGCGCCCTGAAAGCCGAGGCCCGGGAACACGTGAAAGTCAGGCGTGCTTTGAGGAAGCGGCTCGACACCTACGAGAACGACTGGTGAGGGGCGCGGCGCGCGACGCGCCTTCTCTTCAGAAGGGCGGGGAGGAGGAGGGAACGATGGCAGGGGGGGGGGGAGGCAGGGAAAATGGTTACCCACAAATGGGTTTCCTTTGACGGTCGTGCGAACATGCGCGGTCCGAGCTGTTCGGCTAGGGAGACGAAGCGCCGTGCGCAATAAGTAAAACAGGCAGCCCAAGGTACGGGCGAACGCTTCGCTTGGTGGGCTGTTTGGCGCCGGTGGGGGTGGGGATCGGTCAATGACGACGCTCCAGGAGGAGGAGGAGGAGCAGGAGGAGGAGGGGGACGAGGAGGAAGGCGGAGAAGGGGGAGGCGGCGGCGGACGAGGGGGATGAGGAGGACGCGGAGGCGGAGGCGGAGGCGGAGGCGTAGGCGGAGGAGGAGGAGGACGAGGAGGGGGAGGAGGAGGAGGAAGAGGAGGAGGAGGAAAATGAGGAGGAAGAGGAGGAGGAAGAGGAGGAGGAGGAGGAGGATCTAAACATATTAATATTAGCAATACGAAGAATAATGCGAAGACGAATAGGAATACTACTCGTACAAAGAAGAAGACGAATACTACGAATACTCAGAAGAATAGCTATGATACTACCAGTGTTAATAATCACAAGAATCATAGTAGTAAGACGAATAAGGCTCATACTAATATTGGCATTAAAAACATGGAGAAGAAGACCAGTACTAATAATAACAGTAATAATAGGAGGAGGAGAAGGAGGAGGAGAAGGAGGAGGAGGAGGATAAGGATGATGCTTTGAGGTGGAGGAGGATATGAAGAGGAGGAGGATAGAGGTGGAGGAGGAGGAGGCGGCGGAGGAGGAGGAGGCAGAGGAGGAGGAGGAGGAGGAGGACGAGTAGAACGAGGAGGAGCACGCGGATGATAATGATGATGATGATGATGATGATGATGATGATGATGATGATGATGATGATGATGATGATGATGATGATGATGATGATGATGATGATGATGATGATGATGATGATGATGATGATGATGATGATGATGATGATGATGATGATGATGGGGTGCGGGCGCAACAAAGATGCTAGGAACGTGCCTGTCGTGGTCCCCTTGTTCTCTCTCGGTGTGCGGACGTCTGGATAATCGCGCCTCGATCCCTGGGGGTCCTCGCGCCGCTGTGCTTGCGCTGTTTAGGGATTGGTGGTGTGAGTTCTCAGCTCTCGGTAGCTGGTCTTTTTTGGCTCGAATGTTCCTCTGCGACCTACGGCCTTGAGTCGCATGCGCCCGGCGAGCCACGCTGCTTTCTGAAGCGGGCCCATTGCCGCGATAGTTGTGTCCGTCGGGCTGCACAAGCCGCCCAGCCCGCCGGGCCGTCCGTGTTCTGACCCACCTGGCTGCGAGTGAGGCGGTGCCGTGCCCGCCAGCCGCTCCGCGCGTCTGCCCGAGGTGCCCGGGGGCGGCGCCCTGCCCCCCCGGACGAGCTGAGCCCTCAAGAGGTGCTCATCATCGGGCTCGTCAGCTGGGTCGCCCAGTCGGCGTACGCGGCAGTCTGGAGGCTGCTGCTCAGGATCTGCGGGCGAGCCCGCGGAGATCATGGCGCTCGTTGGGCACGGCGCGGGCGAGGCGTGCAGGAAGCGCCTCCTTCCAGGTAAGCACTTCCTGGACTGGTACGACGCCGACGACGTGTACCACGAGAGGCTGGCGCTGTGGCCGGAAACGCATCGCAGGTGGGTCATCCTGACCCCCGATCTCGACATGTACTCGGAGGAGCTGGACGGCAGCGAGGGCGCCGACGGCGTGTCGCGCGTCCTGGACTTCAGCCCGGAAGGTCGCCTGCCGCCGCCGGACAAGCCGGTGCACCGCTTCCCGGCTTCGGTGCCCCTTGCAGATTTGAAGGACTACATCCGCGAGGGGCGCCGCATAGCTTTGGAGGAAGGCTCTGAGGCAGGTCACCAGCCGATCGAGGTCTCGGACGTGGTGATGTCTGATCGCGAGGTGGTGCCGTTAGACACCACGTTTGGCGGTCGCTTCCTTCCCCGACGCCTGCCGTTGCGACGCGGCTCTCCAGCGGCCGATGCCGCCGCGGGCGCGGAGGCCCCAGCAGCCGCTGCCCCGGCCGTGGCGCCTGGGCCGGCGGATGCCCCGCTGGCGGCCGCGCATCCCTTGCGCAGGCCGCTGGGCGTTCCAGAGGGCCACGTCTGGCTACTGATGGGGGGCGGCCGCGTTGGGAAGCTCGCCAGAGGTGGCGCTTGGCCCAGATGACTTCGCGCTCTCGGACTATGGCGCAGTGATCATCCGCCATTGCCAGGCGCGCCGCGCTGAGCTCGTGCCGCTGTCGGAGGTGGGCGCCGCCCGTCGCGCCCGCCGTGAGGTGCTGGCAGAGCAGCTGCGGCTTGCGGGTGAGGGCGTTCCTCTGCCTCCGCCGCTCGCGCCGGCGGACCCCGGGGCCGCCGTCGGCGCGGGCGGCGCAGCGACACCGCCGCCGCCGACCGAGGACGCTCGCACTTTGTGGATTGATTACGATAAGCAGGGCAAGCGATACAAGCCTCATCGCAAAGCCGCGCAGGAGTTTCCACGTGCCAGACCAGCATTGGCCCCTGGAGGGCCCGTCCACGTACATGCTGGCGATGAAGCGCACTGAGCGTAGCAAGGGCGACCCGCGCTTGTGGCTGCAGTTGTGGGCTCGGACGATAGGGTGATGCACGAGCTGACCTGTCTCGTAGATTTGATGTTCTACGCGTCGACGTTCGACCGGGTGAACGCCCCCGCCCTAGCCAGTTTCGAAGTGCTTGCGAGACGGTTCCAGACCATCCTCGACGCCTATAGGATTCCTGGGGGCTCCGAATTGGCAGATGGCGCGCTTCTACAGCGGGCTGACTGCGGCCGTGGACGCCTTCGTTCCCGAGCTGAGGCAGCGCAGCGCCAAGCGGGCCAAAGAGGAGTTCGGCCTGGAGACGGGCGACCAGCGCGCGCGCGGGCTGGGCAGCGGCGGCGCTGCCGGCAGCGAGGAGGCGCCTGACGGCGCATCCGGCGAGGGGCCGAGGGGCCGAGGCCGGGGTCGCGATGGCGGCCGGGGGCGCGGCGGGGCTGGGTCGCCCAAAGCCAGGGGCCCCTCGGCCGCCGAAAGAGAGGACTTGAATGACACAAATAAAAACACAAAAACATGCCATTATAGTTGGCCGCCCCTGGCCAGCGCGGACGGCGCAGCGTCGACGACCAACCCTGCTCTACGCGCGCCGCGCGCCAGAGCATGCGCATTTGTGCGCGGTGGACCCAGTGTTTGCCCTTGGGCACGCAGCGGCCGAGTGCATGTCATCGCTGTTCATTTTGATGCAATTGGGTGCAACATGGTGCCTGGAAATGCGCGCGATTCCGCGGAGCGTGCAAACCATACCGCTGACTGCGACCGCCAATGCTGCAAGCTGCGCGCGCGAAAACTATCCCCAGGCGACCGCGCATTCCCGAGCGAGTCCTGGCGCCCGAGCGCTCCCCAGCCCCCCCCCTGGCGTTCCCAAGGGGCCCCAAGCTCCCAGGCGCTGCCTGGGTGCACCCAGGCGCCCACGAACGCTTCCGAGCGTCTTCAGGCGGCCCCAAGGTTCCCAAGCGCCCCCGAGCGTCTGAAAGCGTTCCAAAACTCTCCCCATCGCCTGGCAATCCCAGGCGGGCGCGCTCAAACGCTCCCAAGCACTCCCTGGCAAAACCGCCACGATGATCATTATGCGCGCGCGGGCGCAATCCCCCAAGGAACCCGTTCCTTGATTCACCTTACCCTGCTCAGTTTTTCCTTCCAAGGACCCTGCCGACAAACAAACAAGCCGTCCAGCAGCCTGGCCAACCAGCCAACCACCCAACCAGCAGATCGACCTGCCAACCATACATGTGCACACTCGGCCAGACAACCGAGTTGCCAGCCTGCCAACCGACCAACCAATCAACCAACCAACCAACCCAACCAGCGCCGACACGGAGGCAATCAGATAAGGGGACGGCGGCAGAGGGCGAATCCACGCCGATAATCTCACCAGCCCTTGAGGGCGTGAGTGTTTTGCGGGGTTTGCTGTTTCAACCCCCATTCATCCCTTTCGGGGAAGGGTTTACCACTCCCCCCACCTCCCCCCCGGGACCTGGAGGGGGGGGAGGGCGGCGAGGCGTTAGAGCGTCCAGGACGGCCTCGGCGAGAAGGCCAACATCAATGGTGTTGCTCAGGCGTTGGGCCCATTTTGGCCTCCTGGGGGGAGACTGTACCTTACTAGCATCCGTCGTTGATCGATCTCCTCCAGGATGGGTCCAAGATGTCCCCCGAGGCTCCCAGGGGCGCCCCAAGACGGCCCCAGGAGGTGCCCAGGAGGCCCCAAGAGGCCACCAGAGGCCCCAAGATGCTTTCAAGAAGCGCCCAACAGACACCCATGAGGCCCCAAAAGGCACCCCCAGGGGCACCGAAGACTCCCGAAGAGGCACCCGGGACTGCCAAGAAACTGCCAAGACGCCCCAAGGGGACACCAAGAAGCTCTCGAAAAACATCCGAAGAGACTCCAAGAGGCATCCAAGAGGCCTCTGGCCATTCTGCTCGCCATCATCCTCCTCCTCTACCTCACCCGCCTATTCCTCCTCCTTTCTCCTCCCTCCTCCACCTTCCCCTTTCCCTGCTCCTCCTCCTCCTCCTGCTCCTCCGATTAATCCTCCATCCTCCCCCTTTTGGGGTATGACGTATTCGTATAACCCAACCCCTTATTCCACTGCATGCTCCTCCGCATGCCTGATCAGGGCAACTCGTCTGAGCATCGTTTCTGGATGGGCTGCCGAGGTTACGCGAAGCGTCTAAAGTTTGTCGGTGAGGCCGTTTCGCGGGCTGGGTCGCGAGGACGCGTGTGGCCCATGCGGACAGTAGGCACGTCCACATCTTCAGACAAACGCCGTTGCGACTTCGACTGGCGACACCAACGATATCACAAACCAACATACCACACTTACGTCGGAAAAAACAGGGGTTGGCTCTTGCGAGCTTTTCTCAGCCCGCAGTGGGTTCCACGCAGTCTGCCGAAATATCTTATACTACCCCACCGTTCTCGGTGGCCGCCCAACATCCCAAATGTTTTAGAACTCGGATGGACACGCGGAGTGGCGCCATGGGCGCTCCAAGACCAACGCGTGCAACACGAAAACCAACTGAAATGCGTTGCCCGTGGCCTCCCATGAGAGAACGGGGCCAGCTGGCGGGCATGCGGCCGCTCAGACGGAACAGGAGGGAGGGAGGGAGGGGGTGGGGAATGAGAAGCCAAAAACATAAAGGGCGGAAAGGGGGGGAGCAGGGGGCGGGGGAGGAAGCAAGAGAAAGGGAGACGAGCAAGTGCGAAAGTAGGCCGGGGAAACATGGGGGAGAGGAGACGGGACAAAGGGAACAAAGACGAGACACAAAACGATGATGACGAAGACGATCGTAAAATGGGGCGGACAAAGGTCGCGAACAACGAAAAGGTGACGAAGGGGTCGATAGAGAAGGAGAGAAATGACAATAACAATGCAGAAAAGACAAGAAACGCACGGAATAGCTTCCCCTGGTTGCACTGTCGACTGAGTCCTGCCAACCCTCCAGGCGCAGGAGGTTTGTAGGGCAACTTTCCTCCAATCCCCATGGATTCCCCTCGGGAGAAGTTTGACTGCGCCCCACTCGTTCCCCTGGGGTCGGCACCAGGCTTCGCAAGGCGTAAGAAATCAACAAGTGACCCTACATTGCCCCAAGATGGCTCCAGGCGGTCGAACACGGCCATCAACACGGCGCAGCAAAGGCCAACTTGGACAACTAAGGCCCCGAATGCGCTTCCAAAAAGCACTTGGGAGGCCGCGAGACGGTTCCAAGTGGCCGCGGAACCGCTCGAGGATGCCCCCTGTGAGGCGTAGGTCGTTCAAACGCACATGCCACCCAATGATGTTTATGTGCGTTCTCGTTGCTTCATCTTTTGATCATATCCCGAGGGCGCCAAGATAGCCCAAGATCGCCCAAGAGAGCCCAAGAGTGGCCCAAGAAAGCCCCAAGGCAACCCTGGAAGCCCAACTGAACACCCAACACACTACGCAATGAACGCACTCCAACAATACTTCCTGGATCCACGCAGGCACTGCACATTGGAGCGCTCCATGCGTCATCTGAAACCTTCATCAACATAGCCACGAGAGGCCTCGACAAATCTTCAAAAAGGCCCCAAAGAATTCAAGACGCAGATGCCCCCAAGCTGAGCCGCAATATAATTCAAACGTTGCCCCAAAATGCCTGCAGGCCCCCCCGGGGGGTTTTGAATGCACCTGCGAAGGCCCTGCTGTTGCACTTTCTGTTGTTCTTCCTCCTGTGGCTCCACAACCCCCTTTGGGGATTCGTTTCTGGAGTGGCCAATGGGGATTTGCGAAGCGTCAGTAATGTAACCAACACAACCAGATTGGAACAAAAACTGGATTTGACATGCAAACTGCGATACGGCAGTGCACATTGCATCCGGCGACTGAGCACCGTTGGCGCGACACGCAGGGGCCGCCAAGATCGCCACACATCTGCCATGTGCCGTTGTCCGCGCCGCGGGGTGCACATGCTGAAGGGCGCTAGGTTACCCGTGGCCCGCAAAGCCCTCGTGACCCTTCGGGAATCCGGCTCCCTATACGTAACTCGTGTGCGCGCCAACTTTGGGTGTGCGTTTTTCTCGGCACGCGACGGTTCCCTACCACAGCGCTGGTCGATGCCCGCCTCTGGGAGGTCGGACTCGGGTTCGCCCACCTCTTCCGAGGCACCCAGCGGCGCATTGCCACGATAACTGCTTGCGGGCGGCCATCGCACCCAAAGCCACCCCCCTGCCCGTGCACACCTGGCACACGTGATGCTCATTTTTTTTTGCCTGCGCCGCGGAGCCGCAGAGCGGCCCTGAGCAATGAAGGGGAACATCCTCGCGAACGAATCAAACCCTATTGTCGGTCAACAAACGCGGGCTTTTTGTTTCCACCATTGTTCCTTGATTTCTGCGCTGCGCGCCCGTCGAGCACGTCTTCAGGCAATCAACCATGATGGTTTCGGGCATGTTCAAATGCCTGCGGATGTCTGGCAGAGTTTCCGCGTCGCATATATTCTTCGAGCGCGACTTGGTGCCCCCGCGAACCAATAGAAAAACGCAGCATATACGATGGGCGCCTTGCTTCAGTCGCGCGTGCAAGAAAAACGCGCGCCAGCGCTGGCGCGCGCGCGCGATCGGCGCGCCAAGATGCTGGCGCGCGCCCCCCTTGCACGCGGCAGCGCGAAACAACACGGATCGTATATGTTGCGTTTCGGTCCAGCGGCAGTGAAAACCAAAGCAGGGGGAACGGCGGCGGCGCGCCAACAAGCGTCGATGATCAGAAAACCCCACTGATCGGGCAACGGACGCCCGTCACGCCACTGTAACGCGTCCGAGCGACTTGCAACATGGAGCGGGCAGCTTGAATGTAGCCGTGGGTCATCCAGGCAGCGGAACGGGACGGGCGCGTAGGCCCTGGCATCTCAAGCTGCCAACGGCAATTTACGGGGTCTCGGTATATGTGGTACCTAGGAGGGCAGCACGCCTTCACAGCTGCCTCATTCCAACTGTCCTGCGAAACCGCAGGCACAGAAGCCGGGAACGCCTGTTTTTTCTCAGGTGGGGGCGTTTTGCCTTTCGTTTTCGCTTTGCCTTTCTCTTTAGCCTTTGCTTTTGCTCTTGCCACTGTTTGCTGCTGGTGTGACGCGTTGTATTCCTGCTGTGCGTCTCGCCTGGGATTCGAATCCTTCTCCTTTTTCTCCATGGGCGTGAGCGTTTCAAAATCAATGATACCCCGGCCCTTGCTCTCCTCCAACATATCTTGGTAAACGTCTTCAGGGAGCACGCGCAGGGCTAAGGATTTCTGAGCGCCCGTCAATGCTCATCTCAGGGAGCACTTTAGCCAGCAGCTTGTCCAACAAAGAGTACAGCGGGTCTGTGCTGGAGAACTCCACCCCCTGGCTCCGTGCAACGGTCTGCACTTGCAGCTTATTGAGCAGGATGAAGCACTGCCGCGCTGCAGTGCGAAGAATGGTGTCCGCCTTACCGGATGGCACGGCCGTGACACCACTGATCCGCTTGCCCGACAGATGACTCGACTCCAGGGGCCCGCGCCACTCGAAAGGGCGCATGGCCCAGGTGTCTATATTCATTGGGAAAATGACTCGGACATCGCATACTTCTGTCGGCGCACAGGAACCCGACACCAACACCAAGAAGCCACTAGAAAAGAAAACATTGCAGCCTCTGTTGAATGCCGTCGCCCGTGTCTTCGGGTTCGCGTGTCCAGAGTTGATGAATGCCAGCTCTGAGCGCGTGGGAACATAACGGGCCGTCTCCAGTTCCCCAAGTGAGCGTTAGGATTTCCATGGGCCGCGCGAGTCCCGCGGGCCGTGCGAACCCAGCCAGCCCCATGAACCCCACAAGTTCCACAAAGGGCTTCATGGGCCGAACGTGCGCCGCAGCGCGCATAAGCCCAACGCGCCGCGCTGGCCCAGCATGCCGCGCGGGCACCATTGGCTCCCTGACTCGTCAGGGCCACATCTGGTTTCTGAGCCTTGGAAACCCCGCGGGCCATGGGAGCCCCGTGGGCCTCAGGGGCGCCATGAGCTGCATGGGACGTTTCCCTATCATGGAAGCACCGTGGCTTGCAAAGTCGGAGAGCAATGCGAGCCATCTCAAGCTTTCTTGGCTTCGTTGGGTCGCTCAGCCCCCACAGGGAAAACGCTCCGAACTTTTCCAGTGGCGTCTTGGTGCTGGTGCCGGCTTTTTGTTCCCTGCAACATCAAAAAGCCGACACCAGCACCAAGACCCCCACTGGAACGGCGGCCCCATGTGCGAGCTGAACCCCTCGACGATTTCGGAAGGTTGCCACGGGCTGCGGGCTTGGGTCAAGAGGGGGCCACGGTCTCATGCCCAGGCCGCGACGGGCGGCCACCGCCCCCTTTCGCAGAGAGCGAGAGGGGGGCGGGCGGGCGGGGGTAGGCGTGGTGGAGGGCGGCGGTGTGGGGAGTGAAGCTTCAGCCATGGGGGATGCCGCAGCCTTCCTTCCCTCTTCTCTCCCTCTTCTCCCGAGAGCGCCCGCTAGTTTCGCTTCTCGCTTGCACTTGTTATTTCCTGCTTTCCCTCCTGCGTGCTGCGCGACGTCTCCCTTCCCCCGTCCTCCTCGCCCACCTTGCGATTCCTCAGGCCCGGGCGGGCTCGCGCTGGTCCAAAACGCAATTGTTGACGCTTCGCGTATCCCCACCAGCCCATCCAGAAACGATGCTCAGGGGAGTTGAGGTGATCAGGGAAGTCGGGGAGCATGCAGAATAACAAAGGGCGGGGGAAGCTGTCACAGACCCCGAGAGGGGGAGGATGGAAGAGGAGTCGTCGTCGTCGTCGTCGTCGGAGGAGGAGGAGGAGGAGGAGGAGGGGAAAGAGGAGGAGGAGGAGGAGGAGGAGGAGGACGGAGAAGGAGGAAGAATCGGAGGAGGAGGAGGAGGAGGGGAAGGAGCTTCTTGGGGGTCTTTTGAGGGCCTCTTGGAGGGCTTTTTGGGCGCCTTGGGGCATCTTGGGCGCCTCTTGGGACCCTCTTGAGGCGCTCTGGGGAGCCTTCGGGGCGCTTTTGGGGCCATCTTGGAGGGAGTCGATCAAACAAGAGGGGGGGTTTAATTAGCGCCCCCCCCTCGGAAGCCCCTAAAATCGCCTCTTGGACCCCTCTTGGAACGCTCTTGGAGTGCTCTTGGGCGCTCTTGGGGCCGTCTTGGGGCTCTTTTGGGGCTCTCTTGGGGCCCTCTTGGGCCATCTTGGAGCCATCTCCAGGCCTCGGATGGCCATCGGAAGCGAAAAGGCGAGAAAGCAAAAATCATTGATTTTCCTTAGGTTTTGGGACGATTTTGGCCTCTTCGGGGCCTCCTTGGGGAGCTGTTTGGCCACTTGGAGTTATCTTGGGGCCGTCTTTGGGCTTCTTGGAACCATCTTAGGAGCCATCGTGAGCGATCTTGCGCTATCTTGAGCCATCTTGGAGCTCATCTTGGGTTCTCTGAGGCGCTCTTGGAGCCGTCTTGGGCCATCTTGGACGCTCTAACTACCCGCGGCCCCCCCCGTCCAGGTCCAGGGGAGGGGGTAGGGGGAGGGGTAAACCCCTCCCCAAGGGGGAAGAGGGAGGGGTGGAAGAGGATCTGTTCTAGACCACCTACGCCCAGAGGGCTGGTGGGATTCGACATTTCGTGAAACAAATACTTTCTTGGTGCTGGTGTCGGCTTTTTGTTCTCCCATTCTGCGTCCGAGTTGAAAACGAATCCCTCGTGGCCCGCACCCCCGATGCTTGAGGCAGCGGGCCAGCATAACACCCCTATGCCAGCCACGTCTCCAAGACAGAAATCCACCACCGCGAAGCGCTGTTGCGCGAGCGGGTCGCCCCCCTTCTTCCGATTCCCAGCGAGACTGTCACGCGCAAGACCCCGCGCGCCGAAAACGCGCAACCCCGCGACGAATGCTAGATGCATCGCGCCATTGCGTTTTGCACCTTCCCGTTTAGAAAAACTACCTCGCTTTGTCCGCTCAATCGGGAAACTGGGGGCGCCCCACAAACTCAACCCCCCCCGCCCGCGCCCGAGCGCCCCGAGACGACCCTCCCATAGCCAAAATAACGTTCACCTTCAACTCGGGGTCAAAACTTGGGTGGCCGACGCGCCGGTGACGAACGATCAGGCGTTTCCCACCAGACAGCCGCGCGCTTCCTGCAAAGAGGCCCCGCGGCCCCCGCGCGGAATCAATGCGCGGCGACCTCCGCCTCAACGGCCCGAGCAGGCCAACGGCGCAACATGAGAAATCTCGAGCGCGCCCGAAAAGCTCGCCCGATAAAAGGAAACCATCCGGATACCAACACGGTTTGTCACGACGGCGCTGCGCCAGCTTGGGCGGCCCAGCCACCCGCTTTCCAGCAAACGCTACCGTGCCTCCCCTACCTGCCCCCCAACTAGCGACGGCCGCCATCCGACGCCCGCAGCGAGGTTCAACGCGACATGCATACGGTTCGTTTCTCCTCGGCTCCACCCCCTCCAACTATTTCTCCGCCCTGCCCATCTACCTGTCCCTCGCCGCCCCTGCCCTCCCCCAACGGCCCTGGCCCGCCCTTCCCCTCCCTCCCGCGAATCCCCCCCTCGCCCCTCTCCCCCTGCCCTCCTCCGTCCGAACTATCCGGGCCCATCGTTCTCCCCACTCCGTTGCCTTCATCCATTCCCTCCCCCCCTCCCCCCCCCGCCCCCCCGCCCGCCGCGCCCCCGCCCTCGGCCTCCCGAGCGCCGCCCCGCCTTTCGCGCCACTAGCGCGCCCCCAGCAAACGAATTGCGCGCCCAGGAGGGGGGGGGCAAGAGGCAAAGGAAAAACAACTACTGGCGGGGATGCGCGGCAGCGCGATGGGATACCAGCGATCACCGAAAGCGGGGTGCTTGATCAACATGTTCTTTGTGCGGAAAAATGTACTGACCCAGTGGTGAGGGGCGTCGCTCCAGCAATCTACCTGGTGCTGGCAATGATGCAAAGGGCTCGGGGATGGCCAGGATGCAGTTCGAGACGTTCCCATCACGGGGCGCATGTCAATCGAACTCCCCCTGGCCTTTGCCCGATGCCATCCGGGCACGTCCACTTCACCCCCCTTGTCCAGATGCGTCCTGTCTACAGACGCCTGCTCGTAGCGGTGCTCCTTGTCTGCCAGATTGTAGCCGATCAGGCTGGCGAACATCCGACTATCCGCCACCTTGCGGTTGGTGTTCTTCGACTCTGCGCCGCGGAAGAGCTTATTGCCATCCTCGACGATCTTCGCGGTCGTGACGCCCGCAAACATGTTGCTGCAATACCGGCCCAACTGTTCAGTCCATTGCCACCCGCTTTTCCCAGCGATCTCGAATGCAGTTAGCACGGCAGTTTGCCTCAACACTGACCGTTTGCAAAGCTTCTTCCAAATTGGATGGGTCTGTTTCTGAGCGCCTTCCCAAGCGGCCCACATCTTCCTCATGTCAGCCAGCGCATCCTCAGCGGCGGGGCCAGAGGCTGACAGCAGCGCGAACCTACCAGGCACTGCTCGCTCGTAGAAGCAATGCGACCGCGTCCGCCGCGAGACAATTGCCAGCACCAAACGACCCAACGACCGACTGACTTTTGTATCCTGTCGCACTATGGGGTGGTCTGGGGGGAGGGCGACGTCGCGCAAGTGCATCGGCGCGCTGCCAATGCCAGCCTTGACGAGCTCGCCAGGGTCTTGCAGCACCCCCACCGTGCTCCTCATTGTGGCCATGTGCTCTCCGGGCGCTTGCTGTCGGTGCCAGTCTAGAGACTCGCTTGGACTCCGGAGATCCCTAGAATGCGCGGTGTGGAAATTGGCGGAATGGTTCATAGCCAATAAAATCACCCAAGCAAGCTGCCAAATGGTTGTGTCGCACAAAATGAGGATTACCAGATGCAACATGTTGGCGCAAGACGAACGGTCTTTCTCACGTCCTCGCCATCCTGCTTAGTAGGCTGAGAACTATCATTGCCATCGGATGTCTTGCTCGCAAGTGTCGCCTGCACGGCTACGGATTTGTCCCCCCTGTTTGAACAACCCACACTCGATGGGAACAAAGAACATGATGACAAGTTTCGTGTGCCACCACGGAAGCAAACATCTCAAGGCGAACACCAAGCCGAACCACCTGGAAGGCGCTACTCTGTCAGACTTTCTGTTGAAAGCATCACCACAAGACTGAAATGCAGATTCCAACCATTCTTCGTCCAACAAATCAGAGTCGTCAGGCCGGTCATTCGCTATGATGGGCGCAAGTTCTGCGAGGCGCTGGCCACGTAGCTCGCGGAGGCAGACCGGCAGCTCTCCAACCACCGCGCCGACGCCCAGGGGCCGTGGTCGAAATTCGATACGATTATGAGCAATCTGCTGAGCGACCACAAATTTGCATCCTTGAGAGAATTCTGCATGTCGTTCCAGATCCTTTGGCTGATGTCGTTGAACACGACTACGCACAAACTCATTGCGTATGCTAAGTACCACACTGCGCACCACCCGTCGGGCCCCTGATCGCAAGATATCACCAGCAACGGCAAAGAATCCCAGTCCTCCCATTTCGAAATGTCATCGGCGGAAACCTGGAACGCGCCCAGACCCTTGATTCCCATTGAACGAAGTACGTGGTCCACTCGGACCAACCATGCATACGATTTTTTTCGGAACACCTGGTCGGTCCTCTGGCGCTGGTCTGCGTCTGCCCCCTCGGCTTGGGACGCCCACCATCGCAAAGCGTCCTGGCGAAAGAAACGCCAGAAACAAATGCCCGAAACGATCGGCGGGGCCCTCAATACCTTTGGTGCGAAAACGCCTGAACACCAAGTGCTCCCATTGGCGCCATCATGGGGGCTGTGTTCGGGGGGCGCCAATGAGCGTTGCGCACGCGAAGGGGCCTATGCACCAAGGCAAAGCGAAGCCCTCGTGTCGTGTCGAGCATCGTTTCCTGGCGGCCGCGGCCCTCCTCCGCCAAGGCTAAGGAAGTCCCCGCCGCCGCTCCGTCGGCGGGAACTTCCCCCTGGGGCTCGTCCGCGTCGAAATCCGGCACCACCTGGGGGCGACCGAACGAACCCCCCGTCGACCCCACCAGGCCCATCGATTTCCGCTCTCAGAGGGGGCTGCTGGCTCTTCCGCCGGCTTCCGCCAAATTGCTAGCAGCGGGCACCCCTTCGCCATGCGTCCGCAACTTCTGCCCAGCCCTTCCGCCAGCTTCCGCCGACGGCGGGAAACAAATCATGCGAGTCTTCGGTCGGCCATCTCCCCGACGACAACAGGCAGGCATTCCAAAAAAAGGAAAATGACCCCCACCCAGCGGGCATATAATATCACCCGCGAACTCAAAAAATATGCCCGGCCCCGGGGGACAAAAAATTTCGCGCGCGGAGAGAAAATATACCTCGCGAGGCCGAAAATATATAACTGACCGTCGGGCGCCTTGGTCGGCGGACGGAATTTAATTGTGTTCCCCTCCGCCCAGAACTCTCGCGCGCCAGAGGAAAATACGTGAAAATATATCAAAAAAGGAAGGCTGCGGGCAGGTCCAAACAGAACAAGCCAGCCGTGTAAAAAATGCCCGCCGACAAATATATAATATACGGGCCGCGGAAGGAAAAATGTACGCCACCCCCATGGAAAATATGCGGCCGAGGAACACAAACATATGCCCCCGAAGGGTGAAATAATACGGCTCGCAGAGGTAGGGAATCGGACCCCCAAAAAGCAAACGCGCACTGGACATAAGCAGAACAAAACATCATCCCAAGCACCCGAAGACAAGTCATTCCGTGGAAGGGGGGCCCAAAATCAATCTGGAGTTCGGGCGCCCGCCGCGACTTCTCCAGCCGCGCCGACGGACTTCGGGCAGCAAGCCGCTGGTGCACGGACCCCGCGTCACGACGCGCCCCCCCCACCAAACTTTTGCGAGAGGGCCCCGCACAAACAGCAAGTTGGCCGTGCGAGGCGCCCCGGCCACCGCTGGGTGGCCAGCCCGCGGCGCCAGAACGCGCGCGCCCCGTAGGAGGCCCGCGCGGCGCGGGGTCCGTGGCCCAGCGGCCGGCTGCTTACCCCGAGGGGGTGAGGGGCCAAAAAGGGAGGTCCCCGCGAAATCCCGACCTCGCGCAAGGGGCCCCCGACTACGCGGCAATACATGCCCACACACCCCCTGGCGCTTTCGAGCCACGCGCTTGGACCTGGGGCGGCGCCCAACACGCGGCCGCCGAGACCAAGCACACGAGGAAAGTGCTCAAGATCGCCTTCTGGCCAGCCCGCGTGGCATCCACGGCGAGGGAGATCCTCGCGCACGTAGAGAAAGCCGACCGACAAGCAAACCAATACTTCGCTACCTCACGCTTCCGTTGGCCAGCACGCTGCAGTCTCTCGCCCTTGGTGAAGGACCGCGCAGTCTGGCCCATCTTGGGAGCTTCGGCCAAATGAGGGTCGACGGGCACGCCTGGCTGCGCGGCCGCCCGGTCGCCGGCCAGCAAATGTTGCTCCAGGGCGGCGCCGACGTACCAAATGCACTGTCGCAGCAAGTGGTCGCAGGGCTTTCCTGCCTCGTGCAAGCGCACGAGCAAGGACGACAAAGACACCGTGTCCGGGAGGCCAGCCACGGCGGATTCGAGCGGCCGTCGTGCCCGCTGGCCGCACTGCACGAGAGCGTTCCTGATCCCGACGACGTCCACTACGCCGTCGAGCACGTCGCACTCCACTGGCTGATCCCCGCTGACGGGGACCCCCCGGGACGCACGTGCTCAGCTTCCCGACGAAGAGGACCACGCAAGTGACCAACGGTGTAACCAAGTCCACGATGCCATCGAGCAGGCGGCGCCCTGCGCGGGCAGCGGCGCCCTCCTGACACTGCCACGCACCCTCGCCAGGACCTGGTCGGGCGCCGCGGCTCCAGCGCACCAGGAGAGCAATCATGGCGCAGGAAGAAACGCACGGCTTGTCCGTGCACCTGGACTCCGAACAAGCGCCGCCGACGACCGCAGCCTTCGCGCGGCTGTACTTGGTCGGACGAGCGCGCCGCAGATGCGGACCGTCGAGCCCTAGCCTGAGAAGGTAGACCGACCAGGACGCCCACCGGTTCGAATACCAATGGGAGGCAGTCTCGTTGTCGATCTCTCCGCGCGCGGAGTGCAAACAAGCCAAAGGCCAGAAATCCGACACCGCGGAGTGCAGCGTAGAGCATGCTGGGAGGCTGTACTGCGTTCCCGCCACACGGCACTCTGACGTGCCCCGCCCAGGTAACGCCCACAGAAAACGCAGCGACACGCGCCGCCGCCGTTTTCACACGCGCCGCCGCCGTTTTCGTCCTCCTCCTCCTCCTCCTCCTCCTCCTCCTCCCTCCTCCTCCTCTTCCTCCTCCTCCTCCTCGTCCTCCTCCTCCTCCTCCCTCTCCTCCTCCTCCTCCTTCTCTTCCTCCTCTTCCTCCTCCTCCCCCTCCTCGTCTTCCTCCTCCTCAAGGCCTCCTAGATGGGTCCGGGCAGATGGGGTCGGAGGATCGCGCCGCACCGCCGATGCATCGGCATTGTGGCTCGTTGCGGAGCCCGATTGTCCCCACGCCGACGTCGCCGATGCGTCGCCCACGTCGACAATGCATCGCTAGTGCATCGCCGATGTATCTGGGGTGCGGCGTGATCCTCCGACCCCATCTATTCGGACCCCATCTAGGAGGCCTCTAGTAAGGAGGGGGCGATGAATGGTCGGGGAAATTTAAGACTCGTGTAAGCCAGGCATCGGGTCTGCCGGCGATTTTCGACGAGCGCGTCCCGGATTTTGACGGCGCGGTGTTCGTGGGACGTTTGCAGCGGGAGATCGCGTCAAATGTCAGATTGTGTCTCGTCGTTTTCATTGATGACCGCGTCAGGCCAGCCCGAGTCCCCCGAACCCCAGTCTTACGTCTCCCCGAAACGGGGGGGGCAGCTAGGGCTGCCGAAAGGGGCCTTTGAGGGCCCCAGAGGTGGCGCCTCTTACGTCCGAGAAGGGCGCCCTGTTCCGGATATGGATACGACGCAGTCGTTTGCTAGCCAGGCCAGACATTTAGCACAGCGCAGAGAGACCCTCGCAGAGACAACGGGCTGGGTGTTCGGCGATGGATTCTCTGCCGAGCGCGAGAGGGCACGGGCTCCCGTGAATGGGGCCGTCGGAGGCCGTCGAGTGTGAATGGGCAGCGGGAGGTCGCTGGTCGAACACGTAGCAGCGCCGTACATCAAGCAGTGGCGAATTTTTTTGGCTCGCCTATAGCCCTACCGAGCAATGTTCTAAGAACCTTTTGTGGTTTCCACGAGATGTTCTTAGAACGCTTCTGGTTTATATTGTCTTGTTTTAGCACATCGGGTTTATGTTCTAAGAACATTGTGGGTACTAAGACATTTTGGGGTTCTAAGACATGAGGACATGTTTGGGTTCTAAGAACATTTCCTGGTAGGACTATAGGGTTGCCAGGATGGTCGGTCCCTGCTCAAGTACAGCTGGCACGAGGGCCAAGAACAGCCCTGGCTTGGGACGGGTGCCCTTGCGTTTCTGTGCTGGGTCCTCCGCCTTGGCTTGCTCTCGGCTTGGGGCACCTCTCCACTCGGCCCTGGGCCTTCAGCGAGAGGGGCTGCTGTTTTTGACCGGCGCTCGCGTGGACACGACTGCCACGGGTCGATGGCAGTCACCGCCGAATCTGGAGGAGGGCCAGTTGTCGGCGGCGAGCGAAGGGGGGAAATGAGTAGGCGAAGGCCTTCTCAGAAGGCGGCGGGAATTCTCAACTCAAAAGCCCTCGCGCCTTCTGAGGAGTTGTTTTGGTCTTCGGGGAAGGCTTAGAAAACTTCCAAACCTTCTGAGAAGGCCTTCTCCTTCTCACTTCCCCCCTCGCTCTCCGCCGAAGTTGAGCGATGCGGAAAATCGGGGTCGCCTGCGCCGGCATTGGCGCGTAAGCTGCCCGCGTAAGGTCGCGCGCAAGTACCCGCGTCGCCAGTGTCGCACGCCGCGTTGGCGGCCCGCGTAAGCCGCCGCGTAATGCCGCTATGCCATCACGCTTAAGACTTGTTTCGCTTATTCGCCCAATTGAGACAACGGCGGCCTCCCGCCCAGCCCAGAACCGCTCAAAGTCATCCACGCGGAATCGGTCCCCGAATCATCCGTTCGATGGCAGCCCTCCCCTTCCTCCTCCTCCTCCTCTTCCTGCTCCTCCTCCTCCTCCTCCTCCTCCTCCTTCTCCTCCACCGCCTCCTCCGC
>CAUYUJ010014260.1:1191786-1194660 GCA_963575745.1 Prorocentrum cordatum | reverse complement strand
TCCTCCTCCTCCTCCTCCTCCTCCTCCTCCTCCCCCTCCGTAGCCATTTCGGCTCAAGATGCAGGTTTCCCCAGGGAACCAAGCGGATACCGCTAGTCCGCGGCTTGCAAGACTTCCTGAAGTCTGGCATCATCTCGGACCCACCGCACCAGCGCTCAGGTCGGTGGGTAAACGGAGGCCTTTCCCGTTCCTGTCGGCCCGAACGCTTCCAGTTTCGACGCCATGGGCCCTGCGCGGGATGGTGCGCATGTGGGCGATGGCTGTGCTTCTGGTACTGCTGGCCGTGCGCCCTCTTCTGGCGGCTCCTCCTCATCTTCTCGTGAGAAGTCCAGGAGTGGAGAGCGGCGCCGCCGCAGGCGCAGTGGGCGCCAGTCCCGTGATCGTGCTCGAGATGTGGAGGCAGAACGTGAGGAAGCCAAGAGGGCGGCCCTGGCTGCGCTCAAGGCTGAGGAGGCGGCCTTCCTGGAGGCGGAGGCGGCCTGCCCCGCGCTCCCTTCGCAGCCTGCGGCGGCCCCGCACGACCCGTGGGCGGCCGCTGCTGCTGGCCTGGGTGCTGCCCACGCGGGACACGGTGCACGGCGGGTGGCCCCCTGCACTCCCGTGGGCGGCATGGCCACGCCTGTCCTGGGGGAGGACCATGCTGGGCTTGGCGGTGCGCCACCTGAGGCTGCGGCGGCCAGTGCCCTCCTGCGGGACACGCTCTTTGCTGAGGTGCGCTCCAGCCAGGAGCGCCTCCTTCAGAACATGGACAGGAGCCTCGACGGCATCCAGAGGGCTCTCGAGCGCCGCACGGCGCTTCTTGAGAGCAGGCAGGGGAAGGTCGAGCGCATTCAGCAGCAGCAGGAGGAGGACATCAGGAGGCTCGAGGACGAGATGCGCAGGAGGCAGAAGGAGACGGACATAATCATGGCGAAGCACACGGCGGACCTGGCGCAGCTCCAGCGGGAGCTCGGAGTGGTCGCGGCGGGCGTCCCACCCCCGCCTGAAGCTGGGCCTGCCTGGAGCAGGACGATCGACCGTGCGGTCATGGTCGTCGCCAGCAAGGCCCCGCTCATGCGCGCGGCGGTGGAGCGCGCCATGGCCCCAGTGCTGGCGGACGCGCAGCTCTCGGAGGTCGCGAAGGTCGAGGGCGACGACTTGGGCCAGCGCTTCGTGGTCAGGATGGAGGGTGACGTGGGACTGGCTGAACGTAGGGTGCGCAAGCTGGTGTCCACATTGCGTGGTGTAGGCCCTGGTGGCACGTGGCGTCAAGTCGCTGCCTCGACACCGACTGGCCACACGGCGCCGCTGTCCCTCAGCAAGGACAAGAACTCCCGCCAGGTGTCATACGAGATCACGCTCAAGAAGATGCGTCGGGTGCTCGAGGAGGGCCTCTCGAAGCGCATCTTCGTCGACCCTGTTGGCCCCGACCAGCTGGAGGGAACCCTCCCCATGGCGTGGCAGCCCCTGATCAAGATTGCGATCGAAGGCCCTGGCTCTCCACCGGTTGCCCAGTGGAATGCTGACGTCCTTCGCCAACAGCAACTTCCTCGTGAGCAGCTGGAGCAGATCGTGGCGCCCATCCTGGCCCCGTCGACGGCGGAGTGGTGCCTTTGACAAGGCGGCGGCACGCTGGGGCCGACGGCGGAGGGATGAGGGCGACGCGGTGAACGGGGGAGGGCTATGTCGAGACGGAGACGGGGGTGAAGCGGGAGCTGGCCTGGGGCACGGACGTGACGCCCCTGTTGGTCCGCGTGCTGCTGCGGCCGACTTCGCGCTCACCTCCGCCACGTGGAATGCCAGGGCGCTGTGTCACTACAAGCCTGCTACGGCGAAGGCGAGGGCGAAGTTCCTTGCCAAGTTTTGGAAGCGCGACTCTGTCATTTTGGGGCTGCAGGAGGTGCATGGCTCGCACATCCGTCTGACTGAGCTGCTCAAATTTGTGGGTATTCGAGCCCGAGTATTTTCCTCGTTCTGTGAGGGAGAGCGCGATGGTACTGGAGGGCTGGCCACTCTTTTCCCTATGCGTAGGGCTGATGATGATGAGAGCGTGGTGTGGGGATCGTCTATGCTGGTGCCTGGCAGGGTCATGCGTATCCGCGCCAATTTCAGTGGTGACATGGGGAGGCCATGCACGCTTACGCACTGGAACATCCACAACCATGGTCTGGACTGCGGAGTGCAGCGACGGGTCCAGGCATTGATCTCGGCCGACCTTCTTGAGGCCAAGATGGAGCCCGTCAAGGCGGCTGTACTCGTTGTGGGTGACTTCAACTTCGGTGACAGGCTGGAGCACTGCCATTTTGGCGATGACGCTCCTGCCCGCTCTGTTGCTGCTGCTCGGCACCCGCAAGAGCAACGCTGGCAGCGCTGCTTGAGTGATGCTGTGGAGATGGTGGCACCGCGCGCGACCCGCCGGCATCCTGGCCGCCAGCTTGAGACCAGGATCGATCGAGTCTTCCTGGGAGTGCCGTCCTGGCTGGTGGCCCAGCGCTACCAACAGTGCGATGTACTTGGTGAACCTGAGGAGCTGCGCAGGAGGGACATCAGCGACCACGCGCCTGTCCTGATCTCCTGGATGTGGCGCCCACTCCGTCCCCGCGACCCGCTCGGGCCTGCCCCGATCCCCCAGGACATCGTGAACTCTCCCATGTTCAAGGAGAAGCTGGCCCAGTACGTGGAGGTGCTGGACCTGTCGGCGCGCGCCCCGCCCGACATGTACCAGGTGTATGTGGGGGCCATGCAGGCGGCCGCGGGTGAGACTAGGGGCGCGCAGCTGCAGGGCATGGCATGGTCGAAGAGGTGCACGGCGCTGATCTCCAGGCAAGTGGCAAGGGTGGTGGCGCGCCAACACGCATCGTTGGCTGAGAGGCTCCCCGTCCGCCACCCGCGGCT